>JAWPHD010015157.1:0-56875 GCA_037043455.1 Cyrtodaria siliqua | reverse complement strand
ACCCACAGCAATTGGCCAACTTGTTTTGAGTTTGTAAAACGGGACATTGCGCAGTGAAGCAATCGGTCAAATTTTCTGTCGATTAAAATCGGCGTTTGACTGTCGCTTCTTGGAGTGAAACGGTACATGCGCAGTGAAGCAGTCTAATAATACTTTTATTTGCAATCTATTTCGCAGTTTACCAGCATGAACTTGTACCCAGTCCATGCTTGTACATGCATATTTAACATGAATACAATTTAATTGAATAGAATAAAACGTTATATGTGACCATGTTTGTGTTGTAGTTTTTTAGCACAGTGAAATAATTTCATTACTCGTTTTTCATTCTGTTTCCAGACCTTACAACAAATAGGACATTATCTCAGTTTCATATGAACATTTCACAAAATATTGCTTGACTAAACACAGATATCATAAAGATAATAAATTACTAATATAAGGGGAGAAAGCAACAAACACAACCAAGAAAATGAAGTAACAGACTCAGTTTTATTGAGTCTGTTCATGAGAGGTAATGTAAGAAGCAACACCTCTCACGATCCCTAGCACTGGCTTAAACGGTATTCTACTTCAAAGACACCTACATTGGGATCGTTGATAAAAAAGCACCAGTAAAAAAAGCACTACTGATTTTTATGAACACTGTTGATACTAAATTGTATGAACATGTCCAAAGTTTTTTCTTCTTCTTCCAATTATGGTACTTACTTAACGATTTTGAGCAAAAAGGTAAGATTACCTTAATCGCCTACTTTTTAGAGAAAACCCAACTATGTATGGTAATGGCGACCATCTTGGATGTAGCTCTGACCTAATTTTAACAAATTTAAAAAGCATTCATCTAAGAATTATACATGTGATGTTTGGTCAAAATTGAAAAAAGAGGTTTATGAGGAGGTCGTTAGAAGCAAAAGTTAACTATGAAAACGGACGGACGACGGACGGACGACTGACGAAGAGTGATCCCAATAGATCACATTGAACCTTCGGCTCAGGTGATCTAAAAAACCGCTACGAGAGTACATGCATAGCCTATCTTAAATAAACCAATCCTAATGTAACCATGGACTTATGGGGGTAATTACTTAACACCAGCAATCCATGATTTAGTGTTCTTTAATATAAAGCATGCACTATATACAAACATCACATTTAACAAACAATTACAACATGAATGACACTGCAGCCATTACAGAAATACATTATCTACAAACGCGGCAATTTCGCTATTATACCAAACAATCGGGAACTCACCAGACAAATCCATTTTAGGTTCTGCAACCAAATATATACCAAGAATGAAATAGCTGCAGAATATATAGAACTACATTATCAATGAGACCTTCACAAGTCTAACGATTACTATTAAACATATTCTAATGCATCACTGTAATGAAATCAGGTGTTTCTCTTAGAGAAGGTAGGCATGACAGAGCTGGTTAGAGTTATCATGCCAAGCAGTGTTAGTAGGCGTGACCTGAGTTAGTTTTCTCTCAGTCACTACTGCCAACCAAGCTATGTACAATAACCAGTTTGTCAAGACATACATGACAAACGTATACAATATAAATAATACACTGACCTCATGATAAATACTCTCATTAACTTTTACAGTTATTACTCTGTACCGTGAACATAGCCCGTTATATACCTGTGGAATAAGGGACATAAATACGAGTACACTTACTACAGTGAACTATAGTAGTTGCCTCCATTGAACCACTTGTTAAAAGCTCGGATACATACTTCCCGGCTAAGTGAAATGGCTCCTGACATGTCTTAAACAGATGTAAATAAGACATTTAATTAAACTTTATAACATAAAGGAACGCAAATAAGCTTACCTGAAAGTATGCAACATAATTGACGTAACTAGGTACATTTATCATCTTTGCAAATAACATTAATTCAGCAAAAATGGACCAACTCCATAATCTGAAATAAACAGATTAGCATCCATATAATATGCTGAAATAAATTCTAAAATTGTTAGACAATTTCATCAGAAATGTATCCATCTCCATGCGTATCTGCGAAATGGAAAACAGAACAAGTAATGGTGTTTGACGTCCCGTAAACACATCATAATGTGTTAACTTGAGATTGACCTCCCTAAAATACGCTTGTCAAGTAAATCCTATTTGCACGAAATCACTTGTCGCAACAATTACTGACAACATTCTCTGAAAAGGTAAAAATAAACATTATACATACTAAATTTCTTGCACTGATTGACCGTCTCGGTGGCTCCGGTTGTTGCACCGGTGGACCATCTGTTTGACCTTCTGGTGGACGTTCCGATGGATGTTCCAGTTGTGCTGGTCGACCTTCCGTTGAAGTTTCGGTGGTCTACCTGGTCGACCTAGTGAATCTGGATCAATATCCCACACGCTGTCGCGACTCGCATTAAAGTTGCTTCCATCCAATTGAAGGTTTGCATCTTCAAGTGTGCTACTTTTACTGGCGTTCGCTTAGAGAGGTGGTATCTCGTTCAATTCGTACTGGAGTTTTCTTCTGTCTAGTACCGTTCCGAAGAGTAATATGTTGCTCGGGTTCAGAATCTGAGCTCGAACTTTCTGTTCCGATACTCTGAGAATTGGCTCTGATGTGTTTTCTTCTAGACAAAACATTAAGGTTTGGTATCTGGCATGGGGGACCTCGGATGGAATTGAGGTAAACGGTAGCAGCATATTCCTGTGTAGCACCCTGTATACAGGGATATCCCTATTTGGCATCGCGAATACCAAATATGGATCCCTGTCCCATTTGTCTATCAAAATCTGCTTCCCATGCAGACCAACTTTCCTCATTAGGACTATGTCACCATCCTCAAGCTTGCTGTTCCTCACATTCCAATCATATCTCTCCTTGTTCTGTACAGCGTTCTTGCTGGCTTCTTTTGCAGCAACACCATATGCAACCTGCAACCTGTCTCACAGCTTCTTGCGATACGTCTGTGGTTCTGATGCAGCTTCTTCAGCATCTAGTGCAGTACCTAAGTAGGCATCTACTGAGAGACGAGCATACCACCCGAACATGAGATAGTGTGGGCGAATAACCAGTTGCATCACTCTTCGTTGCGTTGTATGCCTGGACCATGGAACTACGTAGGATTTTCAATCCTGTTTTTGGTCCTCTTCCAAGGTTCCGAGCATTTTCAACAAGGTCTGATTGAATCGTTCGGCTGATCCATTACCCATGGGGTGGTATGGTGTTTCTCTCGTTTTCTTAGTCTGGGCAATCTAGAACAGCTCCTAGATGACATTCCTGACAAAATTCCGTCCCTGGTCACTGTGCTGCGTCTCCGGAAAACTCTAGTATCGGAAGAAAATGTCGTACAAGGCTCTGGCAGTCGTCTGGTTGCGACAAGGAATAGCTTGAGCATACCGAGTGAAGTGATCCGTGATGACCAGGATATGCTCAAAGCCTCTTTTTGACCTCTCCAGACTAAGTAAGTCCATACAGACCAATTCCATTGGTCTTGTAGTCATAATAGGGTGTATTTCTGCTACCACCCTAACTGGTATCTTCCGGCGAATATATCTGCCACAGGTTTCCACTTTCCTGTTAACATCGCCTTCTAAGCCAGGCCAATAAAAACGACCACAGATACTTCTCCTTTCCTTGATGTCCAACATCATCATGGAAACCCTTCAGGGCAATGTTCCTGTAAGTCTCAGGGATGATTAACTGTCTTGTCTGTTGATCATCAAAGGTTCTGTACAGAATGTCATCCTCTATGTTAAGGTAATACCATTCCCGAAGAAACTTCTGTACAGTGGGTGTTTCTCTCCTGAGGTCTTCCTCCCTTGGCCGAGAACCACGTCCAATGTGGTCTAAGCCTCTGGCTATGGTGACATCTTTCCTCTGTTCCTGCTGCTGCAAGTCTATCTGGTTAAAATGTTCCGATGTTATAACTTCCTCACCGGCCGGTTGAGGACCTACAACCTCCGAAACACAGTACACCAAGGATAGTGATGCTTTAACCGCATGGTAAATTGCTTGATATGGAAAGATCAACTCTCGCTCAGCATCAACATTAAGTTTTCCAGGCCGATAAATGATGGTGAACTGGAAGTTGCTCAATGCTGATATCCAACGGTGTCCTTTGGCTTTAAGTTTGGCTGTTGTTAGCACATAGGTCAATGGGTTGTTGTCCGTTACGACCTAAAATGTAGTTCCCATGAGGAAGTCATGAATCTTGTCTGCAATCGACCATTTCAGTGCTAAAAACTCCAACTTGTGCGCTGGGTACTTCTTTTCACTGGGTCTCAGTCCTCTACTGGCATACGCTATCACGCGTTCCTTGCCTTCCTGAAGCTGGTACAGCACAGCGCCTAAACCAAATATACTGGCATCCGTGTGTAGGATCATATGTTTGGTATAATCGGCGTATCAAAGGACTGGTGGCGTTGTCAATTTCTCTACCAAGGTATCAAATGCTCGTTGTTGATCCTCTCCCCATTTTCACACAACAGCTTGCTTCTTGGACTTTTCTTGGCTTTCTTGGCAGCTTTGGTCGTTCCATGGCTCTCCAACAAGGCATTTATGGGTTGTGCAACTTGAGAGAAGTTCTTCACCAACCACCTGTAATAGCCTGCAAAGCCAAGAAATTGTCACAGCTCCTTGATATTGGTTGGGGGGCTCCAATTCTTGATAACGGCTGTCTTCCTTCTCTGGGTAAGTTGCTAAAACATGTTCTGACACAACATTTCCCAAGTAGTTCACTGAGCTCTTGAACAACTCACATTTGCTGGGTTTTAACAACAGCACATGTTGCTCCTATCTGGAGAACAATCCTTCCAGACGTTTAATGTGTTCTTCGAATGTCTTCGAGAATACTAAAATATCATCAAGGAAAATGAGTGTCCCTTAAATGCATGTCACCGATGCATTTCTCCATAAACCTTTGAAACGTGGCAGGTGAGTTTGAAAGTCCCATTCCCATGCGATTCATCTCATTGAATCTGAGATTACCTACGGAGAAAGCAGTGTAGGGTTTCGAAGACCCCATTTCCACTTGATAGTAGCCTGATCGAAGATCTAGCTTCGAAAAGTAATTTAATCCAGGGTATCAATCGTGTCGTCAAATCTGGGCATGTATGTGTCCTTTCATGTTTTGTTGTTTAGATGCCTCCAGTCTAAACAAAAGTGTAGGGACCCGTCCTTCTTCCAAATAAGTACCACATTAGATGAGCGTCTAATGGCATCTGCTTCCAGCATCTCCTTAATGTGCTGTCGTACTTCTTCATACATGCCTGATGGCATTTTGAAAGGGGTATCGTCTTCTAGCACGATCTTGTGATGATCTAGTTCAGTCTTACCAATATGGGCAGCTCCTTTCGAAAATATACGGTAATATGTTCCTAAGATCTGGCGGACACGTGCAAGTTGCTCCTCCGTGAGAAGTTCTTCCAGAGGTGGAACATTACCCTCCTTGGTCACTGCAGTACTGCCCAGATCTGAGGCTATGTTATCCACCACACTGACTTCACTGATCTGACAAATATCAGACTTGGGTCGAAATGTGATTGTTTTAACAGACATGTTGCAAATTTTAACTGAAATATTGGCACAGTTACCGCGTTGTTCCAGATTAACCACTCTCAGACAGACTGTATATCCGGATGGAGAATATGCCTTTAAGTTCTCTGTAACCACAGTACTGACATTGTGGCTAACATGACCAGCTGTACCATTAATTGTAATGGTTTCGTAAGGTGCATTCTTTATCACTTTCTTGTTGCTGGGCTTCACTGTAAATGTACTGCAACTTATGCTGTCCGTAGCAGCTTTCCATTTCTCCGGAACATCAGATGAAGAAATATCTGTATCCTGTGCAAGAACAGTCTTACACAAACGAATAACGTTCTTTTCTATAATGACTGAACAATTACTATTCAAATGTGTATCAGGTACAACTAATACAGGTACATCAAATAAAATATCAGATAAATATGGAACTAAAATAGTACATTCAATCAAACCAATATACTGCAGCAGTGATCCATCAGCAAAAGAAACCTTTACACCCAGTGTATTTAAACTGTGTAAAATTGGTGGTCCCGTTAAAAAACGATAAAAAGCCTCGGACACTGTAGAAATCATCGACCCAGTCAAGGCTCTGTCCCGTGATCCCTGCAAGAAAATATCAACTTCATTAGAGCTACCTATCATTTTCTCCAACATATCTTGGCCTATAGGTTCACCAGTCTCTGGTTGGCTATCAACAGAGACAGTTAAGCATTTGGCTGTTGGTTCCCTCTACCAAAACCATTCTGTAGGCCCCTGTTTTCATCCGAACGGTTGTTGTTACTACCACTTGGATAGTTGTATGGTGGATTGTTGACATGACGGAAACCACGTCCACGACCTCGACCCCTGAAAGTGTTCTGGGAGAAGTTGGTATTCCTGTCATCCCTCTCATCCAGCCTATTGAGGATCATGTCCATCTTCTTGTCTATCTTCCGATCCAACCTCTTTTCCAGCAAGTCCATCATTCTCTTCAGCTTCCTCTCAACATCTGCAATCCTTTGAGACCCAGGTACTACTGCTGTCACGGGCTTGTGACCACCTTCTTGAGTGGTGCGCTGGTCTTAGCATCAGAGAAGTGATACTAATCTCCTTGTCCACCAGTCGGATCTCCCGTAGCAGCTCAGCATAGTTTGACAGGGTGTCATACTTATGCCGGGTCTGGCTCTTGAGCTCCTCAGATCGGAGTGCCGTCCAAACCGTATGACGCACCAGGTCATTCTTGGCCTCATTGGCAAGATGTTTGTTGTCAATGGCAATCTGTAACAAACTTTCCAACCGCCAACTAAAAGATGTGACAGATTCCTCCGATTTCTGAAAACTATTAAAAAAACTCTTGCATAAGCATGCCGTTGGTAGAAATATCACCAAAAAAGGCATCCAACTTCGTTAACATATATGTGATGGTGTCCTTTTCCCCTAAAGGTATGAGCATTCTCCTTGCTTTCCCCGCAGAAACCTCATTATGGCTTGAGTAAGGATGCTCTGAGTTATATATGTGTCCTCTGACAAACAACGTATCTCAAAGCACCACTCGTTGTAAGTCACGTCCCCCTTCTGATCATCACCTGAAAAAAAGGGAATCTGAGGAATGGATGATTGCGCGACAAGACGAGTTACATCCTCTGTCTTAGAAACACTCACACCTTCGCTCGCCTTAGACGTCAAACTGGTGGTCTCATACACCTCGTACAACCTAGACTTAGGTGTACTACTAATCGACGTCCGTGGTATTACATGATATCTACCACTATTAATCAAGAAGTCAATCATCTCCTGCTCTGACAGAGCTTCCTTGGGACTTCCATCTGCTTTCGCCGCCATAATATTTTTACCTTAATCACTTTATCACAGTAACACACTTATCACTATATCACAGTAACACACAACTTTCACTGTATGTCACAAACACTAAAGTTGTGTTATGACAATCTAAACTGCTAAACTATCACTAAAAGTGATTTTTTTTATTAATTCCCTGAAATAAATTGTCCGCTTTTCAAGGAATAACTACTATACATGTACTATTACTAACCGCCGAAAAATAATACTATCAGTTTTTAAATTCCTGAAATTATCAACAAGTGTTAAGTGAAAATCTCTAACAAATAGCTCAAAGACAAATCTATGTCGGTGACAATAGTAATCGAAAGATAAATCACTTATAAACTACCCTGAAAATAAATAGATCCAAAATATTAATTCCTGGAAATAAATTTGAAACAGAATATCAATTTCTGAAACAAATTTAAATCAAATATTAATTCCTGAAATAATTGAAACAACAAATTATTTCCTGAAATAATAAACTCTGTATACACAATTTCCTGAAAAAAAATCACAAAATCACTAAAATGTCATGAAAACAGTCTCACCATTACGTGATCCCTGCCTTAATTCCTTCCATTAACCGATGGGAATGCTTATATTAATATGATTTTATAACGGATTCCCCAGTCAACCCCGTTTTCGCTTCTCGGAGAAGGGGTTGTATGGGGTATGTAAGTTAATACTCGGACCACGTAATGAATACCATATCACAGTTCTAAACGCAAGCTGGCACAAATACATGTATACGATAGGTGTTCAACTTATAACGCAACAATTTTGTTTAAGATGTTATTTTTCAGCGAAAATGGTTATGATAAAACATGCATGATTTAATGTTGTGAAACTGTTATTTATAACACATGCATTTAGAAATAATCTACAAGTTCACGTGGTTTGCTTTAAATTACATTTTGAATTAGATACCCACTAGTTTCCAATTTTAAACCTATAGGTTTCTATTGCCGTAGAGTTTTACCTTAAACTAAATAATGTCACTAAACGCATATCGTAATTGTTTAAAACTGTGTATGAAATTTAAATATGATCGTATGTTTTATTTTAAGTCAAAAATATAAATGTTGAATTAAAAGTTCGAATTTTATCGAAATTTTAAGATATTGACAAATTATAGGACAGTTTGCTAGTATGTTACCGATGATTTTATAAATTTACCAAAATAAGCATTTTATTCATATTTTATGAGACAAAAAATGAATAGTTATTGTTGATGTATTATGACATATCATATAAAGATATATTTTGGTCAAAGTTTATATTTTTTTTATCATTATTTGCAAATGTGTGTGTTTTGCCCCTAAATCTTAAGTTATATATTTTTTAATTTCCTTTCTTATAAGAAAGTAACGAAACTTATTTTTATAGACATCATAACAATGCCTGCAGTTGATGTTTCGAACTAGAAGTTTTTATAGATTGAATAATTTTCAAAGTTTTAGTTCAGGTTAATTTTTTGCTGAAATCGTGAAAACCGACAAATAGCCAAAAAATGCATATACCATTTCTTAACGTTCACACATGGACATATCAGACTACTATTACCTTATTAAACGACAAATCACAAGCATTTGGTTTTAAGTTTGTCTTGCCGTTACTTTTTATAATTGAAGATTTTTGCTTCAAAATGTCATTCTTTACTATTTTACAACAATACGGATGCAGCAAAATTAGGAATCACATAATAGTTTATGTCATACTGTTTTATGTCGAAAGAAACATCAGACTTGACATTGAAATGAACATATTCGGCGAGAATGTCAAGATGTTTGAATCAGGTACAAAATGAAAGTGTTACGTTATAAGTTAAACACCTCTCGTATTACATATAAATATTATGCACAGCTATGACTATAAATACCTTTTTCTTCCATCGCTTTCTCTGCCGTAAAGTGCAAGTGAATGCAAATGGATTTTAAAGAAAAGATTAAATGTGTAAAGGGATGATTAAACAGACCAGAAGAAAAGTCAGTGAGAAAACACCCCCACCAGTTAACTTACTAGTATACGAACTTCAACGTGGTAACCAGATAACTATTATACACTAAAAAAATTCAAAATCTGTATCTCAAACCCAAAACACTAATAACTCTTAATGTGTATACTACCCAAAATATCTCCGGTTCCAACCGTAAACTCTAAACACTCTATCATCCTAATGATATCAAATCCACACTTAATTTTATCAATTCTATTGAAAAGAATACCAAATAAATATCTCTGCTTTAAAAAGAGTTCACTGACACACATATTCAAAATCACACACTATAATAGTGTTGAACATCACAAAAGAAAAATACACACGCAAAAAGCACAATAATAAATATAATCACTTTTAAGTGTTCTCACTTGTGTTCATTAAGAATGACACTTGGTTTGGTCAAGAATAGACACGTTCACTAAGTCTGTATGTATAATACTCTGGAATATACCAGAAATTGCTGCACAATAAGGTCTAGATGCCTATATAATGTTTAGAGTCACTCATAATGAAGATATCAAACTATCAGTATCTCATAATTTACTTTACACCAGAATATCACCAAACATCCCTCTTAACATGACCCAAATATCTTACAACTGACAGTTGTAAATCTGACCTAGTTTAAAAATTAGACTCACCAGTCTAAAAATAAACCAGATCATACACAAATGCATTGAATAAAGTAAAAGTTTGACTTACAGCAATAATAATCCTTTATAATAGTCCTTTTACCTAAGAAAAACACACACAATTGTCACAATTGTCACGTGTTGCAGTTACAAGCACCCTTATGTCCTGGTTCTCCAACGTCGATCACGTAACTCTGCACTGCCGGATAACATCAGGAACCTCTATAAAGAGTGCACGAAACGTCAAAACGTAAATACATTTAGAAAACAAAACACTTTCCATACCGGAATTCCTTGAGATCGCGCGAAATAAATATAATGCTAGATCTAGACTTTTAAATTAATTTCCAAAGTAGGCCTCCTATCACATCTGCTGCAGCGCTATGAACGAAACATCACTTGCCGTCTCGCCATCCTGATCTTTGGAGTCGGACTCTTATATTCGTCGTCGGAATCGGCATCTGGCTTAAATTGTCCTCCAAAACGTTGGGCGCCATCTGTAACCATGGTCTTATGGGTGTAATTACTAATATAAAGCCTGCAATATATACAAACATCACATTTAACAAACAATTACAACATGAATGACATTGCAGCCATTACAGAAATACATTATCTACAAACGCGGCAATTTCACTATTATACCAAACAATCGGGAACTCACCAGACAAATCCATATTTAGGTTCTGCAACCAAACTTGTACCAATAATCAAATAGCTGTAGAATATATAGAACTACATTATCAAACGGACCTTCACAAGTCGAAAGATAACTATTAAGCATATTCTAATGCATCGCTGTACTGAAATCAGGTGTTTCTCTTACAGAAGATAGACAGACTGAGCTAGTTAGAGTTATCATGCCATGCAGTGTTAGTAGGGTTGACCTAAGTTAGTTTTCACTCACTCACTCTCTCGTGCCAACCTCGATTATTATAATAACCAGTTTTGAAACGACATACATGAAAAACGTATACGATATAAATAATACATTGACCTCATAATAAATGGTCTCTTTTACAGTTATTACTCTGTACCGTGAACATAGCCAGTTATATACCTGTGGAATAAAGGACACAAATATGACTACACATACTGCAGTGAACTATAGTAGTTGTCTCCCTTGAACCACCTGTTAAAGGATCGGTTACACTGATTAAACCAACCAATCTTGGGATCTGTTTTAGATATTTAAAGCAATACGTTGTGACACATAAACAATAATGAGATAAAACCATGCTTTCGTAGCGGTTTCTTTCTACATTACGCCATCTGCTAGGAAATACTGGTATAAAGCATAATTTTTAATAAGTCATTTGGACTTTTACTTACTGGACATTTGCTAATGAAAATGAGATTTCGTATACTTACACGGTAAATGAAATGATGTCCAGATATCCATAAAGACTGTGCACTGGATTTACATTCGTGTTTGCCGTATAGCATGTTATAGTCGTTTTATTTGCGTTAAAAGTTTGGATTAACTGAAACTTGGCCCGGATTTAAAATCACGCATGCGCATGCAGTACAATATACGAGGAACTACAGGCTAAAATAGAGAGATGGTATCAACTATCCAAATGGGACCAACTTGAGGTAAAAGAGTTCATGCACTCTGTTAGATTAATTTTTATTAGTAACGAAACGGACCAAGTACACGTACATGAACAATCGACACAGAATACGTCAATGGGTGGTCGCGATTCTATTCAGTCAAATCTGCAACGTTTATTCAGGACTAAACAGTATGAGTCTTTCATGGTTATTTTATATGTATCGGCGGTATTAGTAATGACATTTTTATGGTCTGTTGTTTAAATAATGAGTACATCCATACATTTGCGCAATACAGAAAGTAAAATGCCTATTAAACAGAACTCAAGTTCGACTATGCGAACGTTAGCTGCATGGGAAACAACCACATTTGAATATGACGTCTATGTTTTGTACAGCGATGATAAAGAATATCAATCATTAATTTAATGCATATGCACATTCCATATGAAATCGAAGCATACTAGTACGGGTTTTATTTGTATTTTGATTGACATCAATCACCCTTCCAGATCTCATCCAGTCTATTGAGCCTTTAAATATTCAGTATTACTGTTTTATTTATGTAAAATCAGTAAAACATCGCAATGGTACGAGAATTCTGTGAACAAACATGTGTTATATTCCGTTTCTGTAATATGAATTATGAATTAAAATAAAATCTTGAGTAAAAGGCTGTCCTGCCTTTTCATTCCTGCCAAGTCTCACATGATTTGGGGTTAAATCACGCTCACACGCATACATCATACCTTCTCTAGCATTCTGCAAATATTATAAAATGTAGTTCTCCTATCCGATTTCTCCAGCAAAAATGCTATGATACTTATTTAATCAACAGTCACGACCTCCTATTTGGGAATGTCGAAATGTGCGATAAAGTATGTGTTAAAACTAAGTTAAATAATAATCGTGTGACTCAAATTAATTAAATTAAAAGGTATGATGACTTGAACAGTATTACGGGAATATATGGAAAGCCATAACCGTCAAAATGTGGATATTTACATACCATTCAATGGCAGGTCGTTTAATTCAACATGAAGTCATTTGATGACGTACATATTGATTCGATGCGACGTGTAAACTCTGTTCATTCGTTACAAAGTGAAATGATTAGGTGTGTAATTTCAATTCATACAACGCAAATAGAAATCATTCGGTGCAATGACAAACCATTTGACAAACAAACTAATGCAATACAATAAAATACAAGTCGGTACGATGAAAACTTAAACGATTCTTCGAAAAATGTGAAGTGATACAGAACAAAGTAAATCAGCATTCCGTTTAACGCAAACACATTTAGTCTGGTGGTAAGTAAAATAATCGGGCGAAAACAAAGTCGGTGCAATGCAAACGCAATCCGTTCGACAGAAACTGATTTCATTACGTGCAAAGTGAAACGGTACGACATGTGGCGGCGATATTTGCCACATCACTTGCAGGGTTATTTCTCCTACTTAATTACTGGTCTTTTGATAAATCAAAGTACTGAAAGTACTGAGAATGCAAGATTTGTGTTTTATGGCCAAACTGTCACTCAAGATGACCTCCATGTCTAAAATTATGTCATTTACAGAGTGGCGTGTATTAAATAGTCTTCCGGGAACAAGATGCACAAGAGGGCCTATATCACTCTACTGGCTTGAATAGTCTAAGGCCTACCGGAAAACAATTTTGAAAAAAATCAAAGGCTATAACTCTGATGTGTCTAGTCCGATGCAACTGGTTTTGAACTTGTCCAAGTTCAGTGGCGTAACTGAAATATTCGTACAGTCTTTCCTATCAAACCTTGCATTCTTAGTACTTTCAGTACTTTGATTTATCAAAAGGCCAGTAATTATGTAGGGGAAATAACCATGCAAGTGATGTGGCAAAATTTCGTCACCAGATGCCGTACCGTTTCACTTTGCACGTAATGAAATCATTTTCTGTCGAACGGATTGCGTTTGCATTGCACCGACTTTGTTTTCGCCAGATTATTTTACTTACCACCAGACTAAATGTGTTTGCGTTAAACGGATTCATATTGCATCATGCTGATTTACTTTGTTCTGTATCACTTCACATTTTTCGATGAATCATTTTCATCGTACCGACTTGTATTTTATAGTACTGCATTATATGTTTTGTCAAATGCTTTGTCATTGCACTGAATGATTTCTATTTGCGTCGTATGGTTTGAAATTTTATACCGTATCATTTCACTTCGAACCGTATTAATTCACTTTGTAACAAATGAACAGAGTTTACACATCGCATCGAATTAATATGTAAGTCATCAAATGACTTCATGTTGAATTAAATGGCCTGTCATTGAATGGTTTGTAAATATCCACATTATGGCTTCCCATAGGTATACATCTTAGATACAATTCATGAACTTCAACCACAGACCGTCTCGGACATCGTAGGCCCCACTGAACCCTTAACCAAGGAACAACCGCTCATTGTAACATCATCTCACTCTTGACATCCATTGAGCATTCACAGCTATGCCTTTCATTACATTCATATTTCCCAACGATTGGCATGGCTCGGACATGGACAAACATTTTTGGATTGGAAGACTTCCGACTATAAACGAAAAAGATCCGGAAATATAATTAGCTTAAATAAAACAATTGCGAATGAAAATGTAAACATTCGCTATGTTCAGAGTGTTTTTTTTTTAAAACAATAACTGGTATTACATGATGGGAAAATAGAAGTATCACGTGGTAATATGTATCACGTGGTCAGTAAGTACATTCCGTTGAAAGTTTTACTTAAGTTGACTGAATTATAATAGTTGCAGCATTATTTCTCTTGTTTTGAAAGACGCCATATGCATATATTATACAATGGCGCTCATAATTAAAATCGAGTTGGCAGCAGGGCATTGTTATCATGTGAACATCTGAAAAGCTGTTGAATGGAATGGCTTGCCGTAGGGTGGCGCTGGGACTCTGGTCGAAGTATTTGGTAGAAGATGGGCTCTCAGGATTCCAATGTATACTTAAGAGTTGTTGAGCCCTCTGTAACAAACGCGGCGTACCTGGTCGTAGACTATTTTAAAGCAGTTGCAGCTGATGTTTGATATGTTATAAGGCACTATAAAGTGTTAACATTGCAGGGCAAATATTTCAAGAATGACATACGGGAAATATGTTTTCATCATCAGGTCAGTGTGACCTTGACATTTGACCTACTACAATAAAAACAATAGGGTAGTTGTTGCAAAATGGATACTACATGTATTTGTGTGTTTCCAGATTGAAGGTATAATATTCAATAAATTACAGCGCAAGAGACGTTTTGGGGGTAAATTGGGTTAGTGTGAACTTAACCTTTGACCTACTGACCCTAAAATAATAGAAGTCAATATTTTAACACGGGTTTTCTTTCTGTAAAGTTTCAAGATGGCCTTATACTTACAAGTTACAGATAGGGGAATGTTTCTCATGATTCGGTCATTGTTAGTTCCAAGTGTTGGTGACCTACTGAACCCAAAATCAATAGGATTCATCCTCTCACTACTGACAATGCACATCTAGTACAGGTGAGGGTATACTTTTGGAGTTATCATGTTGAATGCTTATGTGCATAGTAGGTTATGATGAACTTGACCTTTTGACTTTCTATCCCCAAAAGCAATAGGGTTACTTCCTTTACCGAAGGCAATTTGCCTATAAAGTTTCATGAATGTAGGTTTTATACTTCTGGAGTTATCACTTGGAATATGTATACCCCTATGAGGTTATTGTGACTTTGACATTTGATCTAGTGAGCCCAAAATCGAGTTCCTCCTCTGGCCAAGGGCGGTCTATCTTTGAAGTTTTTTTAGATGAGAGTCGTGTTTTTGAAGTTATCACGTGGAATAAATATAGCCACATGAGGTCATAGGGACCTTCACATTTAATCTACTGACCCCAAAAGCAATAAGGTTTTACTTCTCACCAAGGGCTATTTACCTAAGAAGTTTCATGAGTGTTATAGTTTCAGTTATCGCTTGGAATGCATATTTTCATACAAGGTCATGGTGACCTTGACCTTTGACTGCATAGACCACAAAACAAGTGTTCCATCGAATTTCATGTCACGCGTTCACAGTCTTGATCAACATGAAAACACAGAATCATTCTGATAACTTCTTAGACTAGATGGATGCCTTTTGGTACATGTGTCGCCTGTTCTAGAAAGTACTTAAAGCCATGGTATGTTCATTTTCAACCTCAATCAAGACGATGAAGACTGTATCAATTATTAGTGTATAATATTACCGTCAACCTTTCATTAAATCGTATGATGTACCCAGGTGTTAAATGAATCCATTGAGTAATAAAAACGTACGCTTTGGGCTTTGGTATGTGAACTTGTATTAACATAAACAATACCTTTGCTATAAATAAACCATTTGGATCGGAACGCTACATGTATTATGCTTAGCGTTAGCGCAGTGTATATGGGATACAGCGTAAACAGTACACGGAGGTATTAAACATAATGATCTGGCATAGTTTGTAAAGTTTTTATGATATAAAAAACATGTTCTATTCAATTGGTTTTATAGCATACTTTGTCAACTGTTTCATTTTATGTTTTAATAAGCATACTCTGCCTTTTAGCAGTGATTTACGTCACTGCTTTTAGTGCAGATATGCAAAGTTTGATTAAGAAATGAACAATGTATAGCGAATGATAACTAAATGTGTATGTTTAGTTTTTGTGACATAACACGATATGTGAAGAAATATTATTTGCTAAAGAAAACTGAAAAAACCCAACAAGAAGTAGTATTGCTATGCAATACAATGTCCCCCACCGGTCACTGTGTAAGAATTACTGCATAGGATAAAAATTAAATGTTCGCAAGAACGACTATGTGTAGTTCAAGAAAAGGGGCAAATGAAGGTTTGAATTTGAATCGATCTAACTATGCTGGGTCACCATTTGAACACACTTGGAAGAGGACCAAATATGGTAAATATAAGCTACCTACCCATAAAGTTGTATTTCCAATATCTCATTCCTAACTGAAGTAACTGAGCGGAAACCGTTTTTTTGCTATCTTTAGTAACAGTGACCTTGAACCCAGTGACTCGAAATGCAATCCTAAACTTCTTTTTCATATAAGCTACCTACCCGTTACATTCCAATATTTCATTCCTATCTGACGTTATTGAGCGGAAACAAAGTGTGACAGACGGTGTACAATCCTAAACAAGAGGGCCAAGATGGCCCTGAATCGATCACCTGAGGATCTTTGCAACGAAGAAAGAATTGTCCTCTCACAAATGCTGATTGAAGATGTCTTTCCTTGTGTAAAAACATGCAAAATCTCTACATGTATACAAACTTTGGACCCAGGAGTTGCAGCCATCCTTGACCCCAGGACTTCAAATGAGAAAACTTTATAGATCAGGGGGTTCGCGCTCATTAATAATAATAATAAACAAGAGAACAAGAGGGCCTGTGGATGCTCTACAAGCTAAAATGAATCAAGGGGTTTCATCATTAAATTCCTTTCAATACCTTTTTACAAGTGCAAAACACAACAAATCCCTAAACCGAAATGCTAACAATTTAAAAGAAGATTTTTTCAGTTTTCCCTATATAAGTCTATGTAAAACATGCAAAATCTTTATATTCAAACTTTAGAAAAATTAACAACAGGAAAAACGCATCCAAACAGGAAACTATAATAAAATCAAGAATTAAAAAAAAAAAAGTCACTGTGACAACTGCCCCAGAAGTGGTTTTGACCTTTGACCTTTAAGTGTGACATTGACGTTGGAGCCACGTACCTAGATTTTGCGTGCGACACGTCGTCTTGTTGTGGTGAGCACTTGTGCCAAGTTATTTGAAAATCCGTCCAGGAATGTCAGACTAACGGACTTACTGACGGACGTGCACCGACTATACTATATGCCGCCCTTTTGGGGCATGAAAATAAGTTTAGCTTCAGTGGGATTTGAACACACAGCCTTAGCTTCCCAGTGTACAAGGAGTAATTCAAAGAGTTTTCTATGGCAGCCATCTTGGATGTCGTGTTTACCTAATTTTAACAAATTTGAAAAAGATTCACCTAATGATCATCCGTGTGAAGTTTGGTCAAAATTGACCATGCCGTTTCTGAGAAGAAGATTTTTTTAAAAATTTCCTATGTAAGTCTATGTAAAACATGTGACCTCTGGGGCGAGGCCAAATGTGACCCCTGGATCACCATTTGAACAGACTTGGTAGAGGGCCATAAGATTATAGTAAATGCAAAATATTAAACCTCTGGCTTTTGTAAATTTAGAGAAGAAGATTTTTTTAAGTATTTCCCTATAGAAGTCTATATAAAACATGTGATCCCTGGGACGGGGACAAATGTGATCCAAGGGTCACCATTTGAACAAACTTGGTAAAGGACCATAAGCTTATAGTAATTGCAAAATATTAAACCTCTGGCTCTTGTAGTTTCAGAGAAGAATTGTTTTCCACCTATATAATTCTATGTAAAACTGTGACCCCTGGACCGGGGCCAAATTTGACCCCAGGATCACCATTTGAACAAACTTAGTAGAGGACTATAAGCGGATGCAACATGTAATACATGAGAGCTCTGTGCCTTGCGGTTTCAGAGTAGAAGTTTTCTTTACATTCTTTTCCTATATAAGACTATGAAAAACATGCAAAACCTCAATATACAACTTTGGACACCGGGGCACAGCCATTTTTAACCCATGGACTTTATTTGAACAAACTAGATAGTCTAGGCGTTGGCAATCATTTTAAAAGAAAAACTGTTAAAATCTGTCCAGCGGTTCTTGAGAAGAAGTTTTTTTTTAAATTTTGATTATATATGGTAATGGCGGCCATTTTGGCACGCTGACCTAATGTTAACAAATCTAAAAAGCATTCATCTAAGGATCATCCATGTGAAATTTGGTCAAAATTGGCCGAGCGGTTTATGAGGAGAAGTCGTTTGAAGTAAAAGTTAACGGCGACGACGGACCAAGAGTGATCCCAACAATAGACTATATTGAGCCTTCAGCTCAGGTGATTCAACACGAACCTGGGACGAGGATCACTGTTTTGATGACCTTGAATGCGACCTTTAATTATTATTTGTAGCTATGTGGCTTGTGTCATCATGTGTAAGTTAAAAGGAGAAGTGAAATTATGCAATAAGACCTTGTTATATAACTTGACTCTAGGTTAACCTGTACTTAGCAAAAGCTGAACGATGCCTTTGTATTTGTTGCCAACGTAAACTTAACACATACTCGTATATCTAAACTTTTACTTTGAAAAGGCAAGACAAAAAATCCAACACTAAAGCATCAACAAAAATCAAAGCAATGTTCCACAGAATAATGCATTTCATTATCAAAGGGACTGTTGGTGATTTTCAATTTTAATACGAACGCTTAAAGTCTTATCCTTGAATATATGTACATACATGAATTGGTTTAGATTTGATAAGGATACTTACTGCAGCTGACTCATATACCTATAACTATATACCTATAACTAAATATGCCAACAGTACCTTTAAACAAGGGGTTTATGAGAGCATACTGGCTCTTGAAAGTCAATAAAGTATAACATTGATCATAACGGGATTAAACATTTACAGCGTAAACAGTACACGGAGGTATTAAACATAATTATCTGGCATAGTTTGTAAAGTTTTTATGATATAAAAAACATGTTCTATTCAATTGGTCTTATAGCATACTTTGTCAACTGTTTCATTTTATGTTTTAATAAGCATACTCTGCCTTTTAGCAGTGATTTACGTCACTGCTTTTAGTGCAGATATGCAAAGTTTGATTAAGAAATGAACACTGTATAGCGAATGATAACTAAATGTGTATGTTTAGTTTTTGTGATATAACACGATATGTGAAGAAATATTATTTGCTAAAGAAACTGAAAAAAACAAACAAGAAGTAGTATTGCTATGCAATACAATGTCCCCTACCGGTCATTGTGTAAGAATTACTGCATAGGTTAAAAATTAAATGTTCGCAAGAACGACTATGTGTAGTTCAAGAAAAGGGGCAAATGAAGGTTTGAATTTGAATCGATCTAACTATGCTGAAAAAAAGGAAATCTGTGAAGATATATGAACTACTTTTTCAACAAAGTTATATTGGTAAAAAGACATTTGAACATGACATAATGATAAAATTACATAATAAAGCCCTAAGTCAGAAGACATACAAATGTCAAACAAGAGGCCCAGGAGGGCCTGTATCGCTCTCCTTGCTATACAAATTTGACCCTAGGGTCACCATTTGAACACACTTGGAAGAGGACCAAATATGATAAATATAAGCTACCTACCCATAAAGTTGTATTCCAATATCTCATTCCTAACTGAAGTAACTGAGCGGAAACCGTTTTTTTGCTATCTTTAGTAACAGTGACCTTGAACCCAGTGACTCGAAATGCAATCCTAAACTTCTTTTTCATATAAGCTACCTACCCATAACGTTTCATTCCAATATTTCATTCCTATCTGACGTTATTGAGCGGAAACAAAGTGTGACAGACGGTGTACAATCCTAAACAAGAGGGCCAAGATGGTCCTGAACCGATCACCTGAGGATCTTTGCAACGAAGAAAGAATTGTCCTCTCACAAATGCTGATTGAAGATGTTTTTAAGTCTTTCCTTGTATAAAAACATGCAAAATCTCTACATGTATACAAACTTTGGACCCAGGAGTTGCAGCCATCTTTGACCCCAGGACTTCAAATGAGAAAACTTTATAGGTCAGGGGGTTCGCGCTCATTAATAATAATAATAAACAAGAGAACAAGAGGGCCTGTGGATGCTCTACAAGCTAAAATGAATCAAGGGGTTTCATCATTAAATTCCTTTCAATACCATTTTACAAGTGCAAAACACAACAAATCCCTCAATCGAAATGCTAACAATTTAAAAGAAGGTTTTTTCCAAGTTTTTTTAAAAATTCCCTATGTAAGTCTATGTAAAACATGTGACCTCTGGGGCGAGGCCAAATGTGACCCCTGGATCACCATTTGAACAGGCTTGGTAGAGGGCCATAAGATTATAGTAAATGCAAAATATTAAACCTCTGGCTTTTGTTAACTTAGAGAAGACGATTTTTTTAAGTATTTCCCTATAGAAGTCTATATAAAACATGTGACCCCTGGGATGGGGACAAATGTGATCCAAGGGTCACCATTTGAACAAACTTGGTAAAGGACCATAAGCTTATAGTAATTGCAAAATATTAAACCTCTGGCTCTTGTAGTTTCAGAGAAGAATTGTTTTCCCCCTATATAATTCTATTTAAAACTGTGACCCCTGGACTGGGGCCAAATTTGACCCCAGGATCACCATTTGAACAAACTTAGTAGAGGACTATAAGCGGATGCTACATGTAATACATGAGAG
This sequence comes from Cyrtodaria siliqua, assembly GCA_037043455.1. NCBI lineage: Eukaryota > Metazoa > Mollusca > Bivalvia > Adapedonta > Hiatellidae > Cyrtodaria > Cyrtodaria siliqua. The sequence continues at coordinate 35,930 of JAWPHD010015157.1, read as the reverse complement.
CTCTGTGCCTTGCGGTTTCAGAGTAGAAGTTTTCTTTACATTCTTTTCCTATATAAGACTATGAAAAACATGCAAAACCTCAATATACAACTTTGGACACCGGGGCACAGCCATTTTTAACCCATGGACTTTATTTGAACAAACTTGATAGTCTAGGCGTTGGCAATCATTTTAAAATAAAAACTGTTAAAATCTGTCCAGCGGTTCTTGAGAAGAATGTTTTTTAAAGTTTTGATTATATATGGTAATGGCGGCCATTTCGGCACGCTGACCTAATGTTAACAAATCTAAAAAGCATTCATCTAAGGATCATCCATGTCAAGTTTGGTCAAAATTGGCCAAGCGGTTTATGAGGAGAAGTCGTTTGAAGTAAAAGTTAACGGCGACGACGGACCAAGAGTGATCCCAACAATAGACTATCTTGAGCCTTCAGCTCAGGTGATCTAACACGAACCTGGGATGAGGATCACTGTTTTGATGACCTTGAATGCGACCTTTGATTATTATTTGTAGCTATGTGGCTTGTGTCATCATGTGTAAGTTTTAAGGAGAAGTGAAATTATGCAATAATACCTTGTTATATAACTTGAATCTAGGTTAACCTGCACTTAGCAAAGGCTGAACGATGCCTTTGTATTTGTTGCCAACGTAAACTTAACACATACTCGTATATCTCAACTTTTACTTTGAAAAGGCAAGACAAGAAATCCAACACTAAAGCATCAACAAAAATCAAAGCAATGTTCCACAGAATAATGCATTTCATTATCAGGGACTGTTGGTGATTTTCAATTTTAATACGAACGCTTAAAGTCTTATCCTTGAATATATGTACATACATGAATTGGTTTAGATTTGATAAGGATACTTACTGCAGCTGACTCATATACCTATACCTAAATATGCCAACAGTACCTTTAAACAAGGGGTTTATGAGAGCATACTGGCTCAAGTCAATAAAGTATAACATTGATCATAACCATGATAACGGGATTAAACATTTACAAAATATTTGAAAAATTAAATTGTGGGCACATTTCTTAAGTAATGTCAAATTGATACATACAATTTTAACTCTTATTTTAACGCTTAGTACAGTGTATTTAATAATTTTAGAATTATTTTTATCTAGAATTTGCTGTATCAGAAAGTCAAGAAACTCATTACGCAATGAGTACTGCAAGACTTAAAATATTAATTTTCTTCAAAACATGGAACTCTGTGTGGCATATATAGGAGACATTCAGTGTATTCTCAGAACACAGCAAGTTTTATTTTGTGCATGCAAAAGGATATGTTGAGTGTTTGCATTATTCGTGGAGTAGTGAGTTTCTTGACTTCCTGATATGGTAATTTCTAAACAAAAAAAAATTCTAAAATTATTCAATAAAATGCGTTAAAAGATTGTTATAAAGAATAAAGAATCTTGAATCTTGAAAAATCTATATAAAATGGATTCACACTTATGCCGGGCGTTTATTGTGTCAATTTGCCAATAACTCTTATTTAGTATGCTTTAAAACTGAGCACCAAGCATTCTACATACAATGCCACATACCTGCGCTCCTTTACAACTTATAGTATTTAAGAAGGCCAGAAATTGCCGATACCGAGCAAGTCCCTATTGTTCAACTGATATGCATGTGATAGGATCGTTATGCTCACCGAAATGAAAACCGGGGAGCATATAGTTGCCGCTTTGTCGTTCCGTCACTCAGCCAAATTTCACACAGCCAAATTTAAATTTAAATTTCCACTCAGCCAAATTTAAATAAAACTTGGTACAATGATAAAGGACGAGAAAGGGTACACATGAACCATAACTTTACATCGGGTAATGACAACATTATCATCCTTTTACACTATTTTTTCTCGAATTCTTGTCCGGAAACCATTGAAACTTGAAAACGATAAATGAAAGAAAAGCACATAGTGCAAGAACCACAACACTACCGTAAATCATTGTTCTTTCACACTCTATTGATTTCTTCATGCGGAAACAATTGTTTCGTTTTTTGAATGCTCTTTCGATCTTTTCCTGACTTGGAGAACATGCACGATGAATTTAATAATAAATAGGAATAAATAAACAATACCAAGCCTTCAACCAATTTTACTTACAAATATAATTATGTAGACATCACCTCCTGTAAGTTAAGCATCCTAATACCTAGGTTTGAACCAATATCATAAACAGGGCTTTCCCAATTGTTGGGGGTTACATGGAGATGTATACTTCTTCTTTTATTGTTGTATTGGGGACTGCTAAAAGTAGCCTGTCTGCTAACCAAAAAGGGTAAATCACCCACCTCCTGGCTATTAAGAAAAGCCATGCGTACCATGGTCTGCTGAATGAATGAAAAGCCTATTTAAAATACTTTTATTCCTTGGAGATGCTATTCCTGACACACAGTGGTATGAGCATGATACAACTGTAAATAGACGATATATTTAAAAAATATCGTCGGCTTATTTTTTTCTAAAATATAGGAAAATTATAGAAATATAGGAGTGTCTCAGTAATATAGGGAACAATTAAACATATGGGACAATATAGGAATATAGGAATTGGTTGATAGACTGCATTAGTGATGGATTTATGAGGACAGGGTATAATTATGAGGATATTATGGTCAAAGTGGAATATCTTTTTCTCACAATGCTGGTTTGAAATGCTGGGCAGCGCGGGAATTCGACCAGTTCATTTCCGTCTTTGTCCTGCATGAATTTAACACCAATATACTTTGTTTAGAGGCAGTGACACAAGCATACGTTTTTGGGAATATCTGTCGGTTCTACTTATTTTATTTTTTATTTTGTTTTAACAGTTTCAGCAAGTTTGAAACATTTTGAACAGAACCCAATAATCTTAGCATTAAATGCGTTTAAACATGTTTTGGGTTCATTCATTTAGTCTGTACGATGGAATTTAAATAAACGGATCTTCATCAGAAAAGTATTTTGACATTTTGCATTGATGCGACCAGAGTTATTAGGTGTTGTGTCGTGTGCAACTACTTATCTCTTCGAGCATTTAAAGTATATATTAACAAACCCTCCTTTTCAAAGTCTGTAAACATTTTGAGGATAGGAGAAATGATGTAAATAAACCACAATCTTAATTCAAACACATTTTTGCGGGGGCATGGCGTAAGAATTGGTGGCCATCAGATGGATGTGAATCAGATATATGGATGGTTTTCCTTTGTAGATATTAACTTTCTGAACATTTGTCTTGTAAAGATCGGATGGAAAGTAAGTACCTACTGATTAACAAAGCAAATGTTTTTCCCAATAAATCAAGGGCAATAACTCCTTTTTATTTTCCTTTAGATGTAGTTTTCAAACTTATTGATCTTTCGTGAATATTAAGACTTTGACCAAGTTTGGGAAAGATCGGATGCAAAATGCAGTCGCTAGAATATTGACAAGTCAAACTATAGTATGTTTTTCATTAAATCAAGGGACATAACTGATAATGTTTATTAACCGATTTTAGTGGTATTTGAACTCGATTGAACTCGTTTGAGCTTTCATCAATACTAAGACTCTGTCCAAGTTTGGTCAAGATCATACGCAAAATTAATGTGATAGAGTGTTGACAAGGCACATTTTAGCATTTTTCATTAGGTCAAGGACCATAACTCCGTCTTTATCATCCGATTTAAGTTCTTTTCGAGCTCGTCCGCGCTTTGTCAATTGCCAAGTTTGGTAACAATATGAGGGGCTAGAGTGTAGACAACACAAAATTAACGGACGGACGGACGACGGACAACAGGCTATTTTTGGTGACCAACAATGACCAGCAACTACAGAGACACATACAGTTCACACAAAGAGAAAAGGGTGAAGGAAAAGTTTTCACGTTTAACGTTGCTATGTTTTCACGTTTATGGTAAAAAAAAAGTTTTCACGTTTACGGTAAAATTTTATTACATTTATCCATATTTATGACGAGGGGTTTTCAAATTTATGGTAAGTTTCGCGTTTATGGTATTTATGACGGTTTTCACATTTATGACCGTTTTCACGTTTAGGGTTCCTACACAGAGCACTCCTAAAATAAGTTAAAGGTATTGGGCGTATTTGTGGAAAATTCTCTTAAACCTCCAAATCGCCTCAATTTTGTAAACTTGTTAATAGCAACTACAATTACGAATAAATATAATTGTTTATTTGTTCGTAGTGCATCTACTCTAAATATTAAACTTACATACATAAATACATGAGTGCGCACCACGTTTTATTTTTTTAAATGACGGTCTTCTTTACATACATAAATACATGAGTGCGCACCCCGCATTATTCTTTAAATGTTGGTCTTCTTTGCATACATAAAACATGAGTGCGCACCCCGCTTTATATTATTCTTTAAATTGTGGTCTTCTTTACATACATAAATACATGAGCTCATCATAAATACATGAGCTCATCATAAATACATGTCTTTATTGTAGACTATATACTTATAATTTTCTGTCATTACGTGGTTCCGCCTTGATTCCATTAAGTGATGGGAAAGCTTATATTAGGAGAATATTATAACGTATATTTCTACAATAAAACACGTTTAAAACCATTTTTTAAGCCGAAATTAAGGTTTTATTTCATACCCCAACCAACCTCGTTTTCGCTTCTTGGAGAAAGGGTTGGATGGGGTATGAAAGCTAATACTCGGACAACGTAGTGACAAATTGAGCATCTTTAAAAAAAATAATATATAAGTAGTAACTAACCTTAGTTCTCTTTCGGAAATAGACATGTTTATTTTAATTTTTCACATCACAACAGGCATTTATGATCTCTTTATGCGTGGTGATAACGACGACACGTCGAATGATGACTGTAGGACAATTTGACTACCTTTCTAATGTTTTTAATAAAAAATGTAATTATTGTATTTTCTTTTTTCATAATTTTCGGATTATAATCATTTGTTCATGTACTTTTTATTCATTTAAAAACAACAACTGAGATAAGTACATAAACTACTTGGTTATGTTCATTTGTGCAGTAACACTTAGCCCGCTATGAATATATAATGGACTGTCCTTTCTTTAAATTTAGACCATTCCATTTATGGGTGTTTTGGTTAAATGACTGATAAGCAGCCAGACAGTATAAACCCTGATCAGGCTGATTTGAGTTTACACTGGCTGCAAAGGCTGTTGTAGTCGCCCTTAGCAGGCTAAGAATTGAATCAATGCGCCTAGCTTAAAGTACATTTTGCAAAACGGGACAACATAACTACCTTTTTAAAAATATTTATAACATGCTGAAAATCTGACTTAATCCAAATTAATCTATATCACTGAAAAGGCCCATGTATATACTTTTGGAATATCATCTTAATGAAATACCTGTCATCACCATATTTACATAAGAATTCGAATTTTACACGCAGCTGTCAAAATGATTACAAATGGCCGATGTTATGAAACTGCGACTACTGACGTGTAAATTTTGATACTGAACACGGCATTATCCCCGTGAAATTTCGTCTGCTTCCGTAAAAAAATATCGTTTTTTTCAACGAAAGCAGACAACATTTCACGGGGCATTATCTTGGTTAAATTTCGTCTGCTTCCGATTAAAAATAATTGGAAAGCTGGGAATTGAGCAAAAACCGTTGCAGACTTCTGTTGGGCATGACGTTTTTTTAACGTTTTCTGTGACAAAAGGTGTGGCAAATAACAAAAATAAGATTAAACAACCACTTATATATGTTATGCGCAAAATGAGAATATGAACAATTCCTGAATTGCTCTGCGCAAAGTAAAAATTCTTAAAATGCGCGGCATTATCTTAATTCTCAAAATGCGCGGTTCAATTTGGACAAAGTAGGAATAATTTGGTTCTAGTTGTTAATTATAATACTGACTGCAAAGGCCTTCATTTATGCTGGAAGAACGTATGGCCCAAACCTAAAATAAAAGCAATCAAGTATGTTTAAAGTGGAAGTATACGAGTGATGCAACGTTTGTTTATCTCCTCATTTTCTATAAAATGTATATTAATATCCACTGTTTATTACGTATCATTCAAATATGCAAATGTAATTACTAACAATACCATAAACTGGTAATTTGTTCTCAAACGGTCCGTGTACATGATAGTTTTAGTACATTTGGCAGATGGATAGGTGTTCTGGACAATAAGACAATTGACATTAAATATATTTATATATCTTACCAGTATATTACTTTAATAATAATGATTAAAACAGGCAAATGCTATTATTAGTAGTAGTGGCGTAATATCTGATGTACATATATGGAGCACCTGGCGTGTTTGTTCAATACTTGACTTGTATAATTGAATGAATATGGCACCAAACCAGGGTCCAATGTTTGAAAATCTTTAAAATATATTATATATGGAATGCCCAATTTGAAAAGTTATTAGAAATGTTATTTTCTGCGTCGCGCTTATTTTTTATTTTTAGCCGGATTGCGTAGCAATTCCATGCTGATAGTTTGGCGTCCGTCTGTCTGTCTGACTGTCCGTCCGTCCATCCGTATGTCCGTCTACACGTTTTGACGTTTTGGTTAAAGCTTTTGGTTAAGGTTTTTGTTTTCCCTCATTTCTCAAAAACGATTTTTTTCAGCCATGAATTACCGTTTTCCAGCTATATTGCATCGTCTGATTTTTAAATATGACCGGATGCACGGGTTTGGAGCACCAAGCGGTCGTTACAGTATTTTTCAATACTAGACCTATTTCTGTACGCAGTATCTCGGTCCAATCTAGTAGTCTAGATCATCTGAGACGCTTGCTTTCTTTAAAGACAAACGTTTGTATTTAAAACCAAGGGTCGCAGATGAATTTTATTAATATTCAGCAGAACTATTCCAAATGACCGAGTGTTCCTTGCGCCGCTAAGGGCAGACTCACATTTTCTGAATGCAAAATTGGCGCAATATCTCGGGCGGACAATAAATGTAAGTAAATGCTACGACAGCGACATTATAGGTAAATATGAAATCGTTGGTAGGTAAACTTTAAAGAGGAGAGATTGCCTAGTAAAAAAATAAACCGCCGGACGTTTGATTAATAACGTGGTATTAGATATCTAATACATGTTCATGCAATCAATTATAACCTGGGACGAAAATTGAAATTCCATTTATTTTAAGCGTTCACGTCCATTTCGCAACGTAAATTGCCCCCATTTAGACCCAGCTAGTAAACTTTCAAGTTTGCTTGTTTTGTCTCGACGGGGTTACAAATGGATCCGCCTCTATGTCCAAAATAAGACGTAAGAAGTACTTTGTCTGAATACTTCCGACATAGATGGGAATTGATGTCGATACTCAACTACCAAGTTTGTGGTATTAATGTCTCCCGATGATCAATGATGATAATCTTGTCTAAACCATGATAGTACTTTGACATCTCTAACCCCATTTCATGTCCATTCATCGGTGGGCATTTCTCCTCCTACTGGTTCCAATTCTATTTTTCTACAAAGTTCCTGCCAAAATGTTGTACCTTCAAAGACATAGGGTCACTGCTGCTGCTTTTCATGCAACGCTTTATTCCTCACAAGTCTTTCATGTGGGAAACAGTTGAACCCATTTATTCCAGTCAATGTTTCCGCCATTCAGTACTTCTGCACCTTGATTTTTAAATGTTGGTATATTTGGGTTGGGTAGGGGCAATTACCTATGTGTGAGCCTATGTATATCTAAGTATTCCGAGTATCCACTTGGCTTCTGACCAGCAGGGGGTGTGGGGGGGGGGGGGGGGGGCGGGGGAGGGTGTAAGATAAGATGTTCCGATACATAATGGAGAAATCTTTGTGTGGAATCACTGTCTTAAACGGAAAATAAATAATAATGATCTTTAAAATTTAGCTACTTCGACCACCAATGAACTAAAGAAATTGAGGACCGTAATGTAATGATGTAATCCTCGCTGAAACCCAAGTAGCTTCGCATATCAGTCTATCTATAATAATTATTACTTATAACTGCATTTTAGTATATACTAAATAATAGTAAGCATATCATCAATGTAGACATTACTGTTGTTTGTTTCAATAATAATAAAAAAAAAAGTATTTACATATGTCGTTTTCATTTTTTACATTTAGCGTCATTTTTATTTTACATTTAGGACGAGCAGATTTTACATTTGTGACAAAATGTTTTTTAAATTTGTGTCATTGTTTACATTTAGCTTTATCGTTTTTTACATGGTGACAATTTTTACATTTATGGTAATTTTTACATTTTGAGTTCTTACAAGCGGCAATTTGTAAGAGAAATCCCGACGTCATTTTGTTGTTTCCATGACGTCAGAAACGTTAAGTGGCTGTAACGCGTTCGTTCTACGAATAATGCGACACTCTAAACTAAATTTAAAGTAACAAACATGCATTTATAAAGAAATATAAAAAGATCGGACAGGGAAAGTAGCATTCAAGGAGGACAGTCAACCACAAAACACAGAAACAAACACGCAAACAGACAAACAAGAAGGCAAAAGTAAAAATAACTGCAAACGACATCACAAACACAAAAGGGTTTCAGGATAAATATTTAAGGTGTCTTAACGTATCGTATGATATGCCATGCAAACAATTGGGATTAATTGTTTTACTGTACACAAACACAGTGATTCGGTCCTCATTTGCATCTGTAAATAAATACACTAGTGTATTACGAGATATACGTACGTCATGGCTTTATCACAAATGGGAAGCATCTGTTCAACTTCATATGGAAACAAATTAAGTTCATCATGATCTACGTGTTGACTTTAGCTGATAGGATGTTTATGATAATGTATCGTACATGTATTAGTATATTTAGACACAGAAACATATGGTTGCTTTAATTAAGTTTTATAATGTAAAGTTTGTGGAAATATGTTTACCATACAGTCTAACTGCGTTGTCTTCCAACCTTCATTTTGTTGTTTTTTATCAATGTACCTCCCTTGGGTAAAGTTTTATTTTAAATATTTGCAGATTTAAGTTCTGCAAAAATAACAATATGTTTCTTCATATAACATGCAAACAGTTTCTTCCTAGTATGCATGATTTGTTTTTTATATTTGTAAACCACATCTTTGGTTGTAAATTGGGTATTTAGTGGTAACTTCAAGTGGGGCACCACATCTATAGTGGTACCTTCTAGTGGGCATCACATCTCTAGTGGTAGCTTCTAGTGAGGCATCACATTTCTAGTGGTAGCTTCTGATGAGGCACCACATCTCTAATGGTAGCTTCTGGTGAGGCACCACTTCTCTAGTGGTACCTTCTAGTGGGCATCACATCTCTAGTGGTAGCTTCTAGTGAGGCATCACATCTCTAGTGGTACATTCTAGTGGGGCACCACATCTATAGTGGTACCTTCTAGTGGGCATCACATCTCTAGTGGTAGCTTCTAGTGAGGCATCACATTTCTAGTGGTAGCTTCTAGTGGGGCACCACATCTATAGTGGTATCTTCTAGTGGACATCACATCTATAGTGGTACCTTCTAGTGGGCATCACATCTCTAGTGGTAGCTTCTAGTGAGGCATCACATCTCTAGTGGTACCTTCTAGTGGGGCACCACATCTATAGTGGTACCTTCTAGTGGGCATCACATCTCTAGTGGTAGCTTCTAGTGAGGCATCACATCTCTAGTGGTAGCTTCTAGTGGGGCACCACATCTATAGTGGTACCTTCTAGTGGGCATCACATCTATAGTGGTACCTTCTGCAGGGCATCACATCTCTAGTGGTAGCTTCTAGTGAGGCATCACATCTCTAATGGTAGCTTCTGGTGAGGCGTCACATCTCTAATGGTAGCTTCTGGTGAGGCATCACATCTCTAATGGTAGCTTTTAGTGAGGCGTCACAACTCTAGTGGTATTTTTTAATGAGGCATCACAACTTCATTTTGTTGTTTCCTCGGGTAAACATACATGAATGTGAAAGGTTATTTTAAATATGTGCAGATTTGATTTTAACTAGCTTATAGTGTGGAACCACAACTCTAATGGTAGCTTCTTCTCTAATGGTAGCTTCAAATGTAGGTACATCATATCTCTAGTGGTACATCATATATCTAGTGGTAGCAGCTAGTGGGGCACCACATCTCTAATGGTAGCCTCTAGTGGGGCAACACATTTCTAGTGGTAGCTTCTAGTGGGACACCACATCTCTAATGGTAGTTTCTAGTGAGAAACCACATGTCTAATGGTAGCGTCTAGTGGAGAACCACATCTCTAGAAGTAGCTTCTAGTGAGGCACCACATCTCTAGTGGTAGCTTCTAGTAAGGCACCACATCGCTAGTGGTAGCTTCTAGTGGGGCACCACATCTATAATGGTAGCTTCTAGCAGGGACATCACATCTCTAGTGGAAGCAACTAGTGGGGATTCACATCTCTAACGGTAGTTTTCGTGATGCAGCACAACTCTAGTGTTAGCTTCTAGTAGGGAACCACATCTCTAAAGGTAGTTTCTAGTGGGGCACCACATCTCCAATGGTAGCTTCTAGTGAGGCATCACAATTCTAGTGGTAGCTTCTAGTAGGGAAACACATCTCTAACAGTAGCTTCTAGTGGGGCACCACATCTCTAACGGTAGCTTCTAGTGGGGAACCACATCTCTAATGGTAGCTTCTAGTGGGCACAACAATTAGTGGTATCTTCCTGTAGGAACCACATCTCTAGTGGTAGCTTCTAGTGGGTAACCACAACTCTAGTGGTAGCTTCTAGTGTGGAACCATATTTGTAATGGTAGGTTCTAGTGGGGAACGACATCTCTGATGGTAGTTTCTAGTAGGGACATCACATCGCTAGTGATAGCAACTAGTGGGGCACCACATTTCTAACGGTAGCTTTCGTGATGCATCACAACTCTAGTGTTAGCTTCTAGTAGGGAACCACATCTCTAATGGTAGATTCTAGTGGGGCACCACCTCTCCAATGGTAGCTTGTAGTGAGGCATGAACACTCTAGTGGTAGCTTCTAGTAGGGAAACACATCTCTAACAGCAGCTTCTATTGGGGCACCACATTTCTAATGGTAGCTTATAGTAGGAAACTACATATCTAATGGTAGCTTTCAATAGGAACCACATCTCTAATGGAATCTTCTAGTGGGGAACCACAACTCAAGTGGTAGCTTCTAGTAGGGAAACACATCTCTAACAGTAGCTTTTAGTGGGACACCACATCTCTAATGGTAGCTTCTAGTAGGAAACAACATCTCTAATGGTAGCTTCTAGTGGGCACCACAGCTCTAGTGGTAGCTTCCTGTAGGAACCACAACTCTAGTGGTAGCTTCTAGTGAGGCACCAACTCTCTAATGGTAGCTTCTAGTGGGGAACCATACATCTATTGGTAGCTTCTAGTGGAGAACCACATCTCTAATGATAGCTTCTAGAGGGAAATCACATCTATAGTGGTAGCTTCTAGTGAGGTACCACATTTCTAATGCTAGCTTCTAGCGGGGAACCACATCTCTTATGGTAGGTTCTAATGAGGCGCACATTTCTAGTGTTAGCTTCTTGTGGGGCACCACATCTCCAATGGTAGCTTATAGTGTGAAACCACAACTCCAGTGGTAGCTTCTAGTATGAACTAAATCTATAATGGTAGCTTCTAGTGGGGCACCACATCTCTAATGGTAGCTTCTAGTAGGAACATCACATTTCTAGTGGTAGCAACTAGTGGGACACATCTCTAATGGCAGCATGTCATGAGGCATCACAACTCTAGTGGTGACTTCTATTAGGGAAACACATCTTCAACAGTATCTTCTAGTGGGGCACCACATCTCTAATGGTAGCTTCTAGTGGGGAATCTTATCTCTAATTGTAGCTTCTAGTGGGCACCAAAACTCTAGTGGTAGCATCCTGTAGGAACCACATCTATAGTGGTAGCTCCAGTAGGAACCACATCTCTATTGGTAGCTTCTAGTGGGGAACCACAACTCAACTGGTATCTTCCAAAATGGAACCACAACTCTAGTGGTAGCTTTTAGTGAGGCTCCACATCTCCTATGGTAGCTTCTAGTGGGGCACCACATCTCTAATGGTAGCTTCTAGTGGGGAATCTTATCTTTAATTGTATCTTCTAGTGGGCACCACAACTCTAGTGGTATCTTCCTGTAGGAACCACATCTCTAGTGGTAGCTTCTAGTGGGTAACCACAACTCTAGTGGAAGCTTCTAGTGTGGAACCATATTTGTAATGGTAGGTTCTAGTGGGGAAAGACAACTCTAATGGTAGTTTCTAGTAGGGACATCACATCGCTAGTGATAGCAACTAGTGGGGCACCAAATTTCTAACGGTAGCATTCGTGATGCATCACAACTCTAGTGTTAGCTTCTAGTAGGGAACCACATCTCTAATGGTAGATTCTAGTGGGGCACGACCTCTCCAATGGTAGCTTCTAGTGAGGCATGAAAACTCTAGTGGTAGCTTCTAGTAGGGAAACACATCTCTAACAGTAGCTTCTATTGGGGCACCACATTTCTAATGGTAGCTTAAAGTAGGAAACTACATTTCCAATGGTAGCTTCTAGGTGGGAACCACAACTGAAGTGGTAACTTCTAGTAGGAAAACACATCTCTAACAGTAGCTTTTAGTGGGACACCACATCTCTAATGGTAGCTTCTAGTAGGGAACAACATCTCTAATGGTAGCTTCTAGTGGGCACCAAAACTCTAGTGGTAGCTTCCTGTAGGAACCACAACTCTAGTGGTAGCTTCTAGTGAGGCACCAACTCTCTAATGGTAGCTTCTAGTGGGGAACCATATCTCTATTGGTAGCTTCTAGTGGAGAACCACATCTCTAATGATAGCTTCTAGAGGGAAATCACATCTCTAGTGGTAGCTTCTAGTGAGGTACCACATTTCTAATGCTAGCTTCTAGCGGGGATCCACATCTATTATGGTAGGTTCTAATGAGGCGCACATTTCTAGTGTTAGCTTCTTGTGGGGCACCACATCTCCAATGATAGCTTAAAGTGTGAAACCACAACTCCAGTGGTAGCTTCTAGTATGAACTAAATCTCTAATGGTAACTTCTAGTGGGTCACCACATCTCTAATGGTAGCTTCTAGTAGGAACATCACATTTCTAGTGGTAGCAACTAGTGGGACACCACATCTCTAATGGCAGCATGTCGTGGGGCATCACAACTCTAGTGATAATTTCTATTAGGGAAACACATCTTCAACAGTAGCTTCTAGTGGGGCTCCACATCTCTAATGGTAGCTTCTAGTGGGGAATCTTATCTCTAATTGTAGCTTCTAGTGGGCACCAAAACTCTAGTGGTAGCTTCCTGTAGGAACCACATCTCTAGTGGTAGCTCCAGTAGGAACCACATCTCTATTGGTAGCTTCTAGTGGGGAACCACAACTCAACTGGTAGCTTCCAAAATGGAACCACAACTCTAGTGGTAGCTTTTAGTGAGGCTCCACATCTTTAATGGTTGCTTCTAGTGGGACACCACATCTCTAATGGTAGCTTCTAGTGGGGAATCTTATCTCTAATTGTAGCTTATAGTGGGCACCACAACTCTAGTGGTAGCTTCCTGTAGGAACCACATCTCTAGTGATAGCTCCAGTAGGAACCACATCTCTATTGGTAGCCTCTAGTGGGGAACCAAATCTCAATTGGTAGCTTCCAAAATGGAACCACAACTCTAGTGGTAGCTTCTAGCGAGGCTCCACATCTCTAATGGTAGATTCAAGTGGAGAACCACATCTGTAGTGGAAGCTTCTAGTGAGACTCCACCACTCTAACGATAGCTTCTAGTGTGGAACAACGTCTCTAGTGGTAGCTTCTAGTGAGGCATCACATCTCTAATGGTAGCTCTAGTAGGGAACCATATATCTAGTGGTATCTTCTAGTGGGGAACCAATTCTCTAATGTAAACACTTAGAGAGATGTAGTTTCTAGTGAGGCACCACATCTCTAATGGTAGCTTCTAGCGAGGCACCACATATCTAGTGGTAGCTTCTAGTGAGGCGTCACATCTCTAGTGGTAGCTTCTAGTGGAGCACCAAATCTCCAATGGTAGCTTATAGTGTGAAACCACAATCTAGTGGTAGCTTCTGTTGGGAAACCATATCTCTAATGGTAGCGTCTAGAGGGGAACCACATCTCAAATGGTAGATTCTAGTAGGGACATCACATCTCTAGTGGTAGCAACTACTGAGGCGTCACATCGCTAGTGGTTGTTTCTAGTGGGGCTTATAGTGTGAAACCACAACTCTAGTGGTAGCTTGTAGTGGGGAACCACATCTCTAATGGTAGCCTCCAGTGGGGAACCACATCTCAAATGGTAACTTCTTGTAGGGACGTCACATCTCTAGTGGTAGCAACTAGTGAGGCATCACAACTCTAGTGTTAGATACTAGTAGGGAACCACATTTCTAATAGTAGCTTCTAGTGGGCACCACAACTCTCGTGGTAGTTTCTAGTGTGGAATCACAACTAAAATGGTAGCTTCTAGTGAGCGCAACTACTCTAGTGGTAGCTTCTAGTGGGGAACCACATTTCTAATGGTAGCTTCTAGTGGGGAAACACATCTCTAGTGGTACCTTCTAGTGGGGAACCATATCTCTAATGGTAGTTTCTAGAAGGAAACCACATCTCTAGTGGTAGCTTATAGAGAGTAACCACATATCTAGTGGTAGCTTCTAGTGAGGCACAACATCTGTAGTGGTAGCTTCTAGTGGATCACCACATCTCTAATGGTATCTTCTAGTAAGGACATCTCGCTCTAGTGGTAGCAATTAGTGGAGCCACACATCTCTAATGGTAGGTTCTAGTGGGGAACGAGATCTCTAATGGTAGATTCTAGTAAGGACATAACATCTCATGTGGTAGCAACTAGTGGGGCACCAAATATCTAATGGTAGCTTTTCGTGATGCATAACAACTGTAGCGTTAGCTTCTAGTATGGAGCCACATCTCTAATGGTAGCTTTTAATGGGGCACTACATCTTCAATCGTAGCTTAAAGTGAGGCATCACAACTCTAGGGGTAGCTTTTAGTAGGAAAACACATCTCTTACAGCAGCTTTAAGTGGGGCACCACATCTCTAATGGTAGCTTCTAGTAGTGAACCACATCTCTAATGGTAGCTTCTAGTGGGCACCACAACTCTAGTGGTAGCTTCCTGTAGGAACCACAACTCTAGTGGTAGCTTCTAATGAGGCACCACATCTATAATGGTAGCTTCTATTTGGGCACCACATTTCTAATGGTAGCTTCTAGTAGGGAACCACATCTCTAATTGTAGCTTCCAGTAGGAACCACATATCTAATGGCAGCTTCTATGTGGGAACCACAACTCAAGTGGAAGCTTCTAGTAGGGAAACGCATCTCTAACAGTAGCATTTAGTGGGGCACCACATCTCTAATGGTAGCTTCTAGTAGGGAACCACATCTATAACAGTAGCTTCTATTGGGGCACCACATTTCTAATGGTAGCTTCTAGTAGGGAACCACATCTCTAATGGTAGCTTCCAGTAGGGACCACATCTTTATGGTAGCTTCTAGTTGGGAACCACAACACAAGTGATAGCTTCTAGTAGGGATCCACATCTCTAACAGTAGCTTTTAGTGGGGCACCACATCTCTAATGATAGCTTCTAGTGGGGCACCACATCTCTAATGGTAGCTTCTAGTGGGGAACCACAACACAAGTGGTAGCTTCTAGTAGGAAAACACATCTCTAACAGTAGCTTTTAGTGGGGCACCACATCTCTTATGGCAGCTTATAGTAGGGAACAGCATCTCTAATGGTAGCTTCTAAAGGGCACCACAACTTTAGTGGTAGCTTCCTGTAGGAACCACAACTCTAGTGGTAGCTTCAAGTGAGGCACCACGTATCTAATGGTAGCTTCTAGTGGGGAACCATATCTCTAGTGGTAACTTCTAGTGGAGAACCACATCTCTAATGATAGCTTCTAGACGAAAATCACATCTCTAGAGGTAGCTTCTAGTGAGGTACCACATTTCTAATGCTAGCTTCTAACGGGGCACCACATCTCTTGTGGTAGCTTCTAATGAGGCGCACATCTCTAGTGGTAGCTTCTAGTGGGGCTCCACATCTCCAATGGTAGCTTATAGTGTGAAACCACAACTCCAGTGGTAGCTTCTAGTGGGAAACTAACGGTAGCTTCTAGTGGGGCACCACATCTGTAATGGTAGCTTCTAGTAGGGACATCACATATCTAGTGGTAGCAACTAGTGGGACACCACATCTCTAATGGTAACATGTCGTGAGGCATCACACATCTAGTGGTAGATTCTATTAGGGAAACACATCTCTAACAGTAGCTTCTAGAGGGGCACCACATCTCTAACGGTAGCTTCTTAGTGGGGAATATTATTTATAATGGTAGCTTCCAGTCTGCACCACAACTCTAGTGGTAGCTTCCAATAGGAACCCCATCTCTAGTGTTAGCTTCCAGTAGAAACCACATCTCTAATGGTAGCTTCTAGTGGGGAACCACAACTCAAGTGGTAGCTTCCAAAATGGAACCACAACTGTAATGGTAGCTTCTAGTGAGGCACCACATCGCTAATTGTAACTTCTAGCGAGGCACAACATCTCTAGTGGTAGGTTCTAGTGAGGCGCCACATCTCTATTGGTAGCTTCTAGTGGAGCAGTATATCTGCAATGGTAGCTTGTAGTGTGAATCCACAACTCTAGTGTTAGCTTCTGGTGGGGAACCACATCTCTAATGGTAGCTTCTAGAGGGGAACCACATCTCAAATGGTAGATTCTAGTAGGGACATCACATCTCTAGTGGTAGCAACTAGTTGGGCGCCACATCGCTAGTGGTAGCTTTTAGTATGGCTTATAATGTGAAACCACAACTCTAGTGGTAGTTTGTAGTGGGGAACCACATCTCTAATAGTAGCTTCTAGAGGGGAACCACATCTCAAATGGTAGCTTCTAGTAGGGAACCACATCTCTAATGGTAGCTTCCAGTAGGAACCACATATCTAATGGAAGCTTCTAGGTGGGAACCACAACTCAAGTGGTAACTTCTAGTAGGGAAACACATCTCTAACAGTAGCTTCTAGTGGGGCACCACATCTCCAGTGCTAGCTTATAGTGTGAAACCACAACTCCAGTGATAGCTTCTAGTGTGGAACTAAATCTCTAATGGTAGCTTCTAGTGGGGCACCACATCTGTAATGGTAGCTTCTAGTAGGGACATCACATCTCTAGAGGTAGCAACTAGGGGGACACCACATCTCTAACAGTAGCTTTTAGTGGGGCACCATATCTCTAACAGTAGCTTTTAGTGGGGCACCACATCTCTAATGGTAGCTTCTTTTAGGGAACAACATCTCTAATGGTAGCTTCTAGTGGGCACCACAACTTTAGTGGTAGCTTCCTGTAGGAACAACAACTCTAGTGGTAGCTTGTAGTGGGGAACCACATCTCTAATGGTAGCTTCTAGTGGGGAACCACATCTCAAATGGTAGCTTCTTGTAGGGAACCACATCTCTTATGGTAGCTTCCAGTAGGAACCACATATCTAATGGTAGCTTCTAGGTGGGAACCACAACTCAAGTGGTAACTTCTAGTAGGGAAACACATCTCTAACAGTAGCTTATAGTGGGGCACCACATCTCTAATGGTAGCTTCAAGTAGGGAACCACATCTATAACAGTAGCTTCTATAGGGGCACCACATTTCTAATGGTAGCTTCTAGTAGAGAACCACATCTCTAACATTAGCTTTTAGTGGGGCACCACATGTCTAACAGTAGCTTTTAGTGGGGCACCACATCTCTAATGGTAGCTTCTAGTAGGGAACAACATCTCTAATGGTAGCTTCTAGTGGGCACCACAACTTTAGTGGTAGCTTCCTGTAGGAACCACAACTCTAGTGGTAGCTTCTAGTGAGGCACCACCTCTCTAATGGTAGCTTCTAGAGGGGAACCATATCTCTAGTGGTAGCTTCTAGTGGAGAACCACATCTCTAATTATAGCTTCTAGAGGGTAATCACATCTCTAGTGGTAGCTTCCAGTGAGGTACCACACATCTAATGCTAGCTTCTAACGCGGCACCACATCACTTGTGGTAGCTTCTAATTGGGCGCACATCTCTAGTGGTAGCTTCTAGTGGGGCACCACATCTCCAGTGCTAGCTTATAGTGTGAAACCACAACTCCAGTGATAGCTTCTAGTGTGGAACTAAATCTCTAATGGTAGCTTCTAGTGGGGCACCACATCTGTAATGGTAGCTTCTAGTAGGGACATCACATCTCTAGAGGTAGCAACTAGGGGGACACCACATCTCTAATGGTAGCATGCCGTGAGGCATCACAACTCTAGATGTAGCTTCTATTATGGAAACAAATCTCTAACAGTAGCTTCTAGTGGGGCACAACATCTCTAACTGTAGCTTCTAGTCTGGAACCACGTCTCTAGTGGTAGCTTCTAGTGAGGCATCACATCTCTAATGGTAGCTCTAGTGGGGAACCATGTCTCCAGTGGTAGCTTCTAGTGGGGAACCAATTCTCTAATGATAGGTTCTAGTGGGAAACCACATCTCTAGTGGTAGCTTCTAGTGAGGCACCACATCTCTAACGATAGCTTCTAGTGTGGAACCACGTCTCTAGTGGTAGCTTCTAGTGAGGCATCACATCTCTAATGGTAGCTCTAGTGGGGAACCATGTCTCCAGTGGTAGCTTCTAGTGGGGAACCAATTCTCTAATGATAGCTTCTAGTGGGAAACCACATCTCTAGTGGTAGCTTCTAGTGAGGCACCACATCTCTAATGGTAACTTCTAGCGAGGCACCACATCTCTAGTGGTAGCTTCTAGTGAGGAGTCACATTTCTAGTGGTAGCTTCTAGTGGAGCACCAAATCTCCAATGGTAGCTTCTAGTGGGGAACCACATCTCAAATGGTAACTTCTAGTAGGGACATCTCATTTCTAGCGGTAGCAACTAGTGGGGCACCACATCTCTAATGGTAGCTTCTAGTGAGGCATCACTGTTCTAGTGTTAGATACTAGTAGGGAACCACATCTCTAATAGTAGCTTCTAATGAAGCATTACAACTCTAGTGGTAGCTTCTAGTGAGCATCCACATATCAAATAGTAGCTTCTAGTGGGCACCACAACTCTAGTGGTACTTTCTAGTGTGGAATCACATCTAAAAAGGTAGCTTCTAGTGGACACAACAACTCTAGTGGTAGCTTCTAGCGGGTAATCACATCTCTAATAGTAGTTTCTAGTGGGAAACCACATGTCTAATGGTAGCGTATAGTGGGGAACCACATCTCTAGTGGTGGCTTCTAGTGAGGCATCACATCTCTAGTGGTAGCTTCTAGTTAGGCACGACATCTCTAGAGGTAGCTTCGAGTGGGGCACCACATTTGTAATGGTAGATGGTAGCTTCTAGTAGGGACATCACACTCTAGTGGTAGCATCTATTGGGGCATCACATCTCTAATGGTATATTTTCGTGATGCATCACAACTCTAGTGTTAGCTTGTAGTAGGGAACCACATATCTAATGGTAGCTTCTAGTGGGGCTCCACATCTCTAGTGGTAGCTTCTAGTAGGGAAACACATCTCTAATATTAGCTTTAAGAGGGGACCATATCTTTAATGGTAGTATCCTGTAGGTACCACATCTCTAGTGGTAGATTCTAGTGGCTAACCACAACTCTAGTGGGGAAACGCATCTGTAATGATAGGTTCTAGTGGGGAACGACATCTCTAATGGTAGCTTCTAGTAGGGACATCACATCTCATGTTGAAGCAACCAGTAGGGCACCACATTTCTAATGGTAGCTTTCAGTGGGAACCACAACTCTAGTGGTGGCTTCCTGTAGGAACCACAACTCTAGTGGTAACTTCTAGTGAGGCACAACATCTCTGATGGTAGCTTTTAGTAGGGAAACATATCTCTAGTGGTAGCTTCTAGAGGGAAACCATATATCTAGTGGTAGCTTCTAGTGAGGCACCACATCTCTAATGGTAGCTTCTAGCGAGGCACCGAATATTTAGTGGTAGCTTTAAGTAGAGACATCACATCTCTAGTGGTAGGAACTAGTCGGGCGACACATCTGTAATGGTAGCTTTTTGCATCACCACTCTATTGACAGCTCCTAGTGGGGCACCACATCTCCAATGGTAGCTCCTAGTGAGCCATCACAACTCCAGTGGTAGCTTCTAGAAGGGAAACACATCTCTAACAGAAGCTTTAAGTGGGGCACCACATCTCTAGTGGTAGCTTCTAGTGGGTACCACAACTCTAGTGGTAGCAACTAGTGGGGTAACACATCTCTAGTGGTAGCTTTTCGTGATGCATCACCACTCTAGTGTTAGCTTCTAGTAGGGAACCACATCGTTAATTGTAGCTCCTAGTGGGGCACCACATCTCCAATGGTAGCTTTGAGTGAGGCATCACAACTCTAGTGTTAGCTTCTAGTAGGGAACCACATCGTTAATTGTAGCTCCTAGTGGGGCACCACATCTCCAATGGTAGCTTTTCGTGATGCATCACCACTCTAGTGTTAGCTTCTAGTAGGGAACCACATCGTTAATTGTAGCTCCTAGTGGGGCACCACATCTCCAATGGTAGCTTTGAGTGAGGCATCACAACTCTAGTGGTAGCTTCTAGTAGGGAAGCACATCTCTAACAGTAGCTTTTAGTGGGGCACCACATCTCTAATGGTAGCTTCTAGTAGGGACCTAGTGGAACACCACATTTCTAGTGTTAGCAACTAGTGGAGCACCACATATCCAGTGTTAGCAAGTAGTGGAGCACCACATCTCTAGCTGTAGCATCTAGTGGAGCACCACATCTCAATCTGTAGCACCTAGTGGAGCACCAAATCTCTAGCTGTAGCACCTAGTGGAGCACCAAATCTCTAGCTGTAGCACCTAGTAGAGCACCACATCTGCAGTGTTAGCAACTAGTGGAGCACCACATCTCTATCTGTAGCACCTACTGGAGCACCACATCTCCCTTGGTAGCACCAAGTGGAGCACCACATCTCTAGCAGTAGCAGCTAATGGGGCACCAAATCTCTAGCAGTAGCAACTAGTGGAGCACCACATTTCTAGCGGTAGCAGCTAGTGGAGCACCTCATCTCTAGCAGTAGCACCTAGTGGAGCACCACATCTCTAGCGGTATCTCCTAGTGGAGCACCAAATCTCTAGCAGTAGCAACTAGTGGAGCACCACATATCTAGCGGTAGCAGCTAGTGGAGCACCACATCTCTAGCAGTAGCACCAAGTGGAGCCCCACATCTCTATTGTTAGCAACTAGTGGAGCACCACATCTTTAGCGGTACAACGAGGCTCTAGTGGTGCGCATCTAGTATGGCAACGGGTCTTTTGTGATCGAGTCTCGTGGGGCTCCTCATCTCTCTTTGCGGGATAAAACGAAGTTCTGAAATTTAAACAAATGTTTTTAACTGGAAAAAGGCAAAGCTATGTGGGATTTTGAAATATAATTTAAAGAATACAGGGTTCATGGTAATAATAAAGGAGATTTATCCGGAATTAAAAAGCCCTTCTGGAGAATTACAGTAAGCATAAAGCTTCTTAAATAGCAAACTATAAATCATAAATATGAATTGAAACGTTTAACTCATGTTTCCAATGCGTCAGTATTTTCTAATTATTATTTGAGCTTAATTGATCGTGTTTGTGAAAAGGCAGATGTTGCTGTTATTGCAATTTCTTGACAGCGTAGATTACCCAATACAGTCTGCCATTTGCAGTTTATAGCGGATATAATTAGAATGTATAGCTCATAAGTTATATGTATATACATTTCATCCAATTATATGTCTGTTTATAATACGTTTGAAACTATTGTTTAGGGCGCTTGTTTCAGCCAAAGCTTTTTCGGCAATAGCATGAGCAATTTTATAAATACGGCCATATATAATATTTCATTAGAATTGGAATCTTTTGTGGTAAATAAAAATATTTTATTTTTTACAATCGGTTGAGAAATAAATATTTTACAGCCAAAATGCTTTTTTGATGGGTTTTTTTCCATGTAAATTCTTTGTCGCTGGGGCAGCAAAAAATTATAAAATCTCAAATAAATTCAGTTTGCCCTAATATTTTGTTATAAAAATTTCAGAGTGTCTTAATTTACATTTATCCAACACATTAAATCCATTTTTGGATAAAAATTCTATATAAAAATAGGTTTCAAATATTTGATGCAGCAGGATTTTGCATTGAAATGCCCTATCAAAAACAATTTTCGCATCTGGAATTTTTAATTTCTGAACCGATTTTGAAAAGTAAGGTATTTTTATTTACCACTAAAATGTCTGTTTCACTGATATACATCTTATTTATGTCCTATTTAAATTTTGTCTTAAAGGTCCAAAAAAACTTTGGTTGAAAGCAGCGCCCCAAACAATAGATACACACTGCATATAGTATATGTTCTTACTGAAAAATCTGTGTATTCACATTATGTATAGTGTATTTTCTAACTGCGAAGTCTGGGAATTAACATTGTATATACTGCATGTTATTACTGAGAGGTGTGGGTATTAATGATGTTGCATATAGTGTATGTGGTGACTGAGAAGTCTGTGTATACACATTGCCTACTGTGTATTTTCCAACTTAGATGCCTATGTATACACATTGCCTATTGTGTATTTTCCAACTTAGATGCCTATGTATACACATAGCCTACTGTGTATTTTCCAACTTAGATGCCTATGTATACACATTGCCTACTGTGTATTTTCCAACTTAGATGCCTATGTATACACATTGCCTACTGTGTATTTTCCAACTTAGATGCCTATGTATACACATTGCCTACTGTGTATTTTCCAACTTAGATGCCTATGTATACATATTGCCTACTGTGTATTTTCCAACTTAGATGCCTATGTATACACATTGCCTACTGTGTATTTTCCAACTTAGATGCCTATGTATACACATTGCCTACTGTGTATTTTCCAACTTAGATGCCTATGTATACACATTGCCTATTGTGTATTTTCCAACTTAGATGCCTATGTATACACATTGCCTATTGTGTATTTTCCAACTTAGATGCCTATGTAAACACATTGCATGGTGTATGTTCGAACTTAGAAATCGGTGTATGCACATTGCATGTAGTGTATGTTCTAACCGAACCGTGTGAGTATTAATATTGCATATAGTGTATGTTTTAACTGAGAAGTCGGTGTATAAACATTGCATATAGTACATGTTCTAACTGGGAGGTGTGGGTATTAACATTGTATATCTTGTATGTTCTAACTGAAAAAAATCTATTAATTAACATTACATATAGTGCATCTTTAGTGGATGTTAACTGAGAAGTCTGTGTATACAGACTGAATAGAGTGTATATTCTAACAGAGAAGTCTGTGTATACAAAATGAATATAGTGTATATTCTAACTGAGCAGTCTGTGTATATACACTGAATAATCTAACTGAGAAGTCTGTTAATTAACATTGTACACAGTGTTTGTTCTAACTGAGAGGTATGGGAATTAATACTGTTCTATCTGAGAAGTCTGTTATTAACATTGTGCAAATAATGCGCGTTCTTACTAAACAAGTCTTTTACTGAACATTGTTGATACCCACACCCTCTTAGTTAGACCATACACTATATGCAATGTTAATGCCAACACATCTCAGTTAGAACATAAACATTATGCAATGTTAATGCCAACAAATCTCAGTTAGACCGTACACTATATGCAGTTCCAACTAATCTCAGTTAGAACATACTCTTTATACAATGTTAACGCCAACTCTTTTCATTTAGACAATACACGATATGCCATGTCAATGCCAACACTCCTCATTTAGACCATAGACTATGTCAATGCCAACACTTCTCATTTAGACCATACAGGATATGCCATGTTTATGCCAACACTTCTCATTTAGACCAGACACTATATGCAAAGAACCTACACTATCCGCAATGTTAATGCCAGCACTTCGCACTTAGAACATATTCTGCCAACACTTCTTAGATCATATAATGTATGCAATGTTAATGCCAACTCTTCTCGGTTAGAACATACACGATATGCCATGTTAATGCGAACACTTCTCAGTAAGACCATACACTAAATGAAATGTTAATGTCAACACTTCATAGTTAGAACATACACTAAATGCAATGTTAATGTCAACACATCTCATTTAGAAGATGCACTAAATGCTATGTTAATGTCAACACTTCTCAGTAAGACCATACACTATATGCCATGTTAATGTCACCCATTCTCAGTTAGACCATACACTATATGCAATGTTAATGTCAACTCTTCTCAGTAAGACCATACACTATATGCAATGTTTATGTCACCACTTCTCAGTTAGACCATACACTATATGCAATGTTAATGTCAACTCTTTTCAGTAAGACCATACTCTATATGCTATGTTAATGTCGACTCTTCTCGGTCAAAACATACACAATATCCAATGTTAATGTCAACACTTCTCAGTCAGAACATACACTCTATGCAATGTTAATGTCAACACTTCTCAGTTAGATCATACACTATATGCAATGTTATTTCAAACACTTCTCTGTTAGAACAAACAGTAAATGCCTTGTTAATGTCAACACTTCTTAGTTAGAACATACACTGTATGCAATGTTAATGTCAACACCTCTCAGTTAGAACATACACTATATGCAATGTTAGTGTCAACACTTCTCAGTTAGAATATACACTGTATGCAATGTTAATGCCAATACTTCTCATTTAGACCATAGACTATGTTAATGGAAACACTTCTCCTTTAGACCATACACTATATGCAATGTTTATGCCAACTCTTCTCATTTAGACCTTACACTATATTCAATGATAATGCCAACACTTCTGAGTAAGACCATGCACTATATACAATGTTAATGCCAACTCTTCTCAGTCAGAACATACACAATATCCAATGTTAATGTCAACACTTCTCAGTTAGAACATACACACTATGCAATGTTTTATGTCAACACTTCTCAATTCGAACATACATAATATGAAATGTTAATATCAACACTTCTCATTGAGACCATACACTATATGCAATGTTAATGCAAACACTTTTTTGACCATACACTATATGCAATGTGAATGCTGCAAACACTTATCAGTTAGAACATACACTTTATGCATTATTAATGTCAACTCTTCTCATTAAGACCATACACTGTATGTACAGTTAATGTCAACAGAACAAACACTAAATGCCATTTTAATGTCAACACTTTTCAGTTAGAACATACACTGTATGCAATGTTAATGCCAACACTTCTCAGTTAGACCATACACTATAGGCAATGTTAATGCCATCATTTCTCATTTAGACCATACACTGTGTTAATGCCAACTCTTCTCGTTTAGATCATACACTGTATGCAATGTTAATGCCAACTCTTCTCATTTATACCATACACAATACTTATCAGAACATACACTGTATGCAATTTTAATACCAATACTTCTCATTTAGACCATATACCATGTTAATTCCAACTCTTCTCGTTTAGACCATACACTGTATGCAATGTTAATGCCAACTCTTCTCGTTTAGAACATACACTATATGCAATGTTAATGCCAACCTTACAACTATAATATGTACCATGATTGCGGAAAAGGGAGCAACCATTAGCCCCTCCAAGATCATCGTCATTCATCGGATCCCGGGTAAACCAGGCTACCTAAAACCAGTTTTGGTCAAATTAGAGAATAATAATGACAATACCAAAGTCATGAGACTGAGAGCAAACTTCAAAGCGTCGGGATGCAGATTGGTTGATGACGTAACCAAGGCAAATGCTCCGCTTATTTCACGCCTCCTATCCCATGATGACATTGAAAACGCTTGGTATTATAACGAATCAGTGTACGGAAAATCAAAGATAACAAGCCATCGACGCAAGTTCGAGCTGTACGATGATATTGGAAGCGTTTTGAAGCAGTAGTCAGAGACTGGATGTGTGTGTGTATGTGTGTGTGTGTGTGTGAGTGTGTGCGCGTGCGCGTGTGCGTGTGTGTGTGTGTATGTGTGTGTTTTCAAATCGCCGAATAACGTGCTAAATGAAAATGAAGACTGATGACCTCATGTCCCTGTTAATGTCGTTTTGTGTGCGCGTGCATTGTTTTTTTTCTCTCGTGAAATTGTATCTGATTCTTCTATTATCACTTTTAACAATACAGGTATTATTGACCAACTGTGCCTGTCTCAGTTTTTGACAATAAGAACTTTATGCAGTATTACTTCACTGGCAATTATGGGATGTATAGAAGGAAAAATACGATATATGAACTACCTACGGATTAAATGGATTTCTATGTTTGTTGTCTGAGATATACATATTCTATTTGGTTGCTATACCTACTTAATGGTTTTCCTGCATTAGATGTACATACCTACTTTTACTTCCTTAACTTTTAGTCCGAGATATACATACTTAAGGTGTTCACTGTCCGAGATATATATACATTAACTGGTTCCTACTGGAATATATATACTTTATCAGTTTTGGCGTCCGAGACCTACTTACGTTGTGTGCTTCCCTGTTTGAGATATACCTGAGATATATACATACTTGTCACATTTTGCAACCTGAAATATAATGTTTTAGATTGTTTGCTACCTGAGATATAATACTGTGTATGGCTACCTGTGATATTCAAACTCTATAGGACATGATATAATACTTCATATGCTTTGCTACCTGAGACATAATATTATTTATGCTTTGCTACCCGAAATAAAATACTTTACTAGTATATGACTGAGATATAATACTTTATTGGATTTGCTGCCTGAAATATACATACTTTTACGCTTTGCTTAATGAGATATAATATTTTACAAGCTCTGCTACCTGAGATATAAATAGTTTATATGCCTTGCTACTTGAGATATAATACTTCATATAATACTTCATATTATTTGCTACACATACTTTACATGTTTTGATACCTGAAATATAATCATATGATGTGCTGCCTGAACTATACATACTTTACATGCTTTGACACCTGCAAAAAACACAATTTATATGATTTGCTGCCTGAAATATATATACTTTATATGCTTTGCTACCTGAGATACAATACTATATATGATTTGTGTTTTTTCCACTATTTATTTTGTACAGCTCTTTTTAAACTGAACTTATCATATGAAAGTTAACATGCACATTTTACTTTTTGCAGATATCTGCTGAGATAATAATGCACTACTTTTTGAGATATAATTTGCTTTAGGTGAAGTTTGTTGCCCGAGTTATTATGATAGTGCTAATTTGTGAGATACATGTATAATAATACATTGATCTTTCAAATGTATCTACCTATCATACTTATGCTATATTTGCCATTCATTTGCTTTATTTTTTCTATAGCTATCTGCTAAGATAAGATATGAAAATGCACTACAGGTTTTGATAGAATTACGTTATATAAGTTTGCGGCTTGAGATAAACTGATTTTTTTGGGGGTGGGTGGGGTGGGGGGATAATAACATTATCTTAATAATTATGTAGTTTTGCTTGAGTTATATTTACTAATATGTCTTGTGTAACGTTTTATGAGATACTTAGAGGCAATACTCCCTTTATATAATATGCTTATTTATATGTGTTGCTTCCTGAGATATACTATAGTGCATGACATACTTTGGAGTTAGCTACTAAATATATACTAATAAGGTATTACTACCATTATTACCAAAAATACCACAATAGAGTATAACTATTTAGTTTATGTTAAAAATACATTGTTTAAAGAACTTTTTTCACAAAATGTATAATTTTTTGTTAATTTTGCACTTCTCTTTTTTAGAACTGCTGATTGTCTCATTATGGTTCCCAATTTTTATTATCAACACTTATGACTACTATAAACATATTGGCAGTTAAATGTCAGGGTCTTGGTGCAGTCGAAATATGTATTGATGTTTTTAACTACCTTAAAAGTAAAAATGTCACATATATTGCCTTTAGGATATTCACTCTACCACAGCAACTGAAAATGTTATTCGTACACAGTGGTACTTAGATTATAAAGTACATTCTCGTAAGGTAATTATGATACTATTTTGTCGAAATATGAACAATTTAAAAACAGTACCCTAATCATGTGTGGAGACTTTAATTTCGTTCAGGATCCAATCCTATATTACTCTAATTACAAAAAGGTAAATAACAAAAAGGCACGAGAACGGGTTCTAGATATTAAATGTGGATATAACCTCATTGATCCTTTCAGAGAATTACACCCACATCTAAAATGGTATACTTGGAGACAAAAAAACTCCTTTAAAACAAGCCAGACTCGACTTTTTCCTAGTTTCAGAAAATATGTTTTCTTTAGTAGAAAGTTGTTCCATTGAATCCAGTTACCGCTCAGACCATTCAATGATAGTTCTAAAATTGAATTTTACTCAATTTATACGTGGTTAACCCCTTTGGAAACATAATTATTCTCTTCTTAGTGATACGCAGTCAATAAAACAATTCAGGACATTAAACTACAGTATGCAGTCCCAATTTACAATATGGAGAACATTCACAATACCCCCAATAATGAATTGCAATTTTTAATTAATGATCAACTGTTTCTCGAAACACTACTCATGGAATTACGGGGTAAATCACTATCGTATTCTAGTCACAAGAAAAAGAACAAGAGGCCCAAGAGGACCTGTGGACGCTCTACTGGCTAAAGCGGCTCTTATGTCAAGGGTTTTCGACATAAAATTCCCATTAGTACTTATTTTAAAACATTACAAAAAACAACAGGGCTAGGATGGCCTTAGATCGCTCATCTGGTAATCATGGGCAATAAGTCAATGTCTAGTCTGGCATGGGTATTTTTTAATTTGTACCACTTCCTTCTATGAATGAAATTTCATAAAAATGGGTGGGGGATTTATATTAACATTCTAAACAAATATCGTAAAGATCAGATAAAAATAAAGTAACTACAGATTTAACAAAGGAAAATACAATATAGCATTTTCAACAAATCAAGGGCCATAACTCTGTCGTTACTAACAAAATATAGCTGGTTTTCGAACTTGTCCAAGATTTCATTGACATACCGCGCATTGCACAACTAGACATCATACTGAGACTTCCTGCCAAACTTCGTAGAAATCCAACAAGCCGTTTAGGAGGAGTATCGTCCACAAGAAAAAGTAAACATGTCAAAGGGCCATAACTCCGTCAAAAATCAGCGAACTAGAACAAAAGCGCGATATGCACAACTAGACATCTTAGCGATGCCTCCTGCTAAGTTTCGTCGAAATCCAACATGGCGTTTAGGAGAAGCAGCGCCGACAAGAAATTTAAAGTAAAAAATGTCAAGGGATCGAATCTACGAAACGGAAAAGAACACAAATAGGCACAACTAGAAATCATACCAATGCTTCCTGCTAAGTTTCGTCAAATCCAACACGGCGTTAACAAAAAAAAGTTAAAAAAAAAAGTAATTAAACAAAATAAAACAAAACAATACTCAGTTAAACCTAAAATAAATGCAATGTTAATGTCGATGTTATACGCCGTTTGCGAAGAACCAACCAATTACGAATTCCGAAACGGAGGGGCCATTTACGAATATTCTTATTTATTGTATTTTATCAAATAAAAACACATACAAATGCTTGTTTTCGTAATTTTAGTTCAAACATGTTTGGTTTTATAAATAAAAAGCTTCTGGAATAAACAGAGTATGTTAAAAATCACAAATCGTGATGTTCGGATTTCAGAATACTGTAGGATCTGAAAAGTCCATGTAGAACGATCTTTTTAACCCTGTTTAATAGTATTGAGGCCGTTGCAATCTTTCCTTTATTATTAATTCAATAATAAGATTTATAGAATGGTATTACCAGAAACTGTAAATAGCCTTAGGTTAGGGTACTTGGAGAAAAGAATCGCCAACGCTACAAAGAGAAGGGACATGCGCAGTGAAGCAGCCTTCACAAAATGGCGTTTTGAGTAGCAGACTCAGATGGGTGTAGCAAATCATCAAAAGACGACCAATGGTAGGAAGATGGTAACTGTCCATTGAATATGTGTGGTACAACGACTTGTTTTATGTTGATTTATATGTTTAGAATACTTCCAGGTTATGAAGGTGTGATGAAATTAAATGCGAGGCAGTTGGCTTTGCCGAGTTGGTGGGTGGGGCACCTGTAGTAAATATCTTATAAATTTGCTTTTTTTATTATCTGATGTTCAATATTGCTGCATATGATGCTCGCCAAAAAGGAAAAATAACATAATATTGTCGTTTATCACACTGTCACTATATTTGTATCATGCTATCGTTCGGAACGTTTGGTAAAGGATTTGTTATTCATCGATCTTGCCATTTACCATACCAGTACATGCACTAGCGGATCCAGGGGGGCGCGCTAAAAATTCCGGATCATACATGTATGTCCATGTTACTGTAGATAAAATATCAAACAATTTCGTTGCACGCCCTCAGTATACATTTTTTTCTCGCTCGCTCGGCACATCTAACGAGTGGTTTAATTAACACATTGTTAAATCCTTTTATTTGAAAACGGACTTTTTTATTCATACATGTATGTCCATGTTACTTTAGATAAAATATCAAACAATTTCGATGCACGCCCTCAGTATAAAAAAAATTCTCGCTCGGAGCATAATGGCTAATGAGTGGTTTAATTAACACATTGTTAAATCCTTTTAATTGAAAACAGACTTTTTAATTCATACATGTATGTCCATGTTACTGTAGATAAAATATCAAACAATTTCGATGCACGCCCGCAGTATAAAAAATGTTCTCGCTCGCTTCGCTCGCTCGTCGCATAATGGCTAATGAGTGGTTTAATTAACACATTCTTAAATCCTTTTATTTGAAAACGGACTTTTTTATTCATACATGTATGTCCATGTTACTGTAGATAAAATATCAAACAATTTCGATGCACGCCCTCAGTATAAAAAAAATTCTCGCTCGGCGCATAATGGCTAATGAGTGGTTTAATTAACACATTGTTAAATCCTTTTATTTGAAAACGGACTTTTTTATTCATACATGTATGTCCATGTTACTGCAAATAAAATATCAAACAATTTCGTTGCACGCCCACAGTATAATTTTTTTTTTTTGCTCGCTTCGCTCGCTCGACGCATAATGGCTAATGAGTGGTTTAATTAACACATTGTTAAATTCTTTTATTTGAAAACGGACTTTTTTTTATTCATTATATGTCCATGTTACTGTAGATAAAATATCAAACAATTTCAATGCACGCACTAAGTATAAAAAAAATTATCGCTCGCTCAACGCATAATGGCTAATGAGTGGTTTAATTAACACATTGTTAAATCCTTTCATTTGAAAACGGAATTGTTTACCCTATCAATGCATTACCGCAACCGTTTTATGAGGCTAGTGACGGACCCGAAAATTGACTAAAAACTTACGCCCCCCGTAACCTGAAATCCTGGATCCGCCCCATGTACTGTACTGAAGTCTGTTCTGACATAATACCCTGATCATGTCATCCGATTGAAATTTGTCTCTGAATTTTTATTTATTCATTGGAATCACTGCCAGTGTGTGAAACTTTCTAAAAGATATCCCGTGTCGTATAATCCCCCAAATATAACTTGTGGTGAACAAATCTGTCTCATTCATTATTTTTCGTGCAACAGACATCAAGTTTCACAAAGAAAATATTTTTAACATGTTTAAGAAAATTCATCAAGTTCTACAGTCAGGTCCAGAGGGGTCCTGCTCAACATGCAGAGCTATGTAAAATTAACTGTGTTGTGAAACGGTTGACGTCTTTGTGTGCTTTTTTTACATACAGACTTTTATAGATGCAACCTAGACCGCGTATATAAAAAAGTGTCTAGACGTTTATAGACGTGCATTCTTCCCCGCAAATAAGCATGCAATCTCATGTTTTTGGTGCTAATTAAGGTCAGGATTTTTAGTTATTTCATGATTCTTTCAGATGATGAAATAATTTCAAAATATTTTATACTGATTAAAAAAAATATAAATAAAAATTGTTTACCACCAGCTCCACATTCAAAACAGACGGCGAATATAGCCGGTTACGGGCTATTAGAGACAACCCTGCTGGTAGTGCTTTATTATAAGAATCTTTCATGGGTATCCGATGAAGATAGGGAATCCCAACCCTCGGTATACGTGTTTTTATCGGAACCGAGGCTTAAAACACTTATACCGAGGGTTGGAATTCCCTATTTGAACTGAATACACATGATAGATTCTTTTTCTTGCAAATCAGAGACATGTTGTGCATTGACGCCGCCAGCTACTATCGTTTTGCATGTTTTTCGGTATACCAGATGTTGGCACGCATGAATTTTATCTCGACCCTAGGGTGAGATGGAAATATCTAGATTGAACAAATGCAAGTTAAGAGAAAAACTAACGTGACACCGTGAGTTTTTAAAAAAATCAAGATTTTTAAACAATTTTATGCACTTGTCATCTCAGCAAACAGCAAACTCGATTGTTTTTATGTTTTTAAGGGTGGCATATATAGTAATCGCACTGTCTGTCCGTTCGTCTGTACACTCGTGTCCGCTTCATAACTCTGACAATAATGGATGGATTTTCAAATAACTTCGCACAATTGCTCACCACAACAAGACGATGTGTCGAGAACAAAATCCAGGTCCGTGGCTCAAAGGTCAAGGTCACACTTAGAGATCAAAGGTCAAAATCCGTTCATCTGTACACTCGTGTCCGCTTCATAACTCTAACAATAATGGATGGATTTTCAAATAACTTCGCACAATTGCTCACCAAAAAAAGACGACATGTCGCGCACAAAATCCAGGTCCGTGGCTCCAAGATCAAGGTCACACTCCGTTCGTCTGTACTCGTGTCCGCTTCATAACTTTGACAATAATGGATGGATTTTCAAATAACTTCGCACAATTGCTCACCACAACAAGACGTGTCGCGCACCAAATCCAGGTCTGTGGCTCCAAGGTCAAGGTCACACTTAGAGATCAAAGGTCAAAATCAGTTTGTCTGTACACTCGTGTCCGCTTCATAACTCTGACAATAATGGATGGATTTTCAAATAACTTCGCACAATTGCTCACCACAACAAGACGACGTGTCGCGCACAAAATCCAGGTCCTTGGCTCCAAGGTCAAGGTCACACTTAGAGATCAAAGTTCAAAATCCGTTCGTCTATACAATCGTCTCCGCTTCATAACTCGGACAATAATCAACGGATTTTCAAATAACTTTTTTTTTAAATATTTTTTAAATTTTATTTTATTTGATTTTTATTGTTTGTTTGCTTTTTTTTTTTTTTAAATATTTTTAAATATATCTGTTGGTTTCATATTGCTCCAAGGTCAAGGTCACACTTACAGGTCACTTCGGGGGCATTTGTCACTTACTGTGACATTTCTTGTTAGTTACTAAAATGTTTACAAACTTTCATTTAAGCATCATTGACCTTTTTATTAGATCACCTGAGCCGAAGGCTATATTGGGATCACTCTTCGTCCGTCGTTGTTAACTTTTCTTCAAACAACTTCTCCTCAGAAACCGCTTGGCTAATTTTGACCAAACTTCCCACTCGAAAAAAACAATAAAAAAAAAACTTCTGGTACGTAAAATATTGAGTATCAGATTTGTAGGCTGTGTCCCGTTTCTTCCATGTACGGCGAATTTATTGTCGTACCTTATTTTTTTCCAAATCTAACAGCAGTGTTATATCTATTGATGAAGTTTTTTTTTTGTATTTAATATAAGTAAAACATGTAGGCTATTTAAAACAATGATGATTATCAAAATTATGGCCTCAAAATAATTCCCCCTTTCCTGTAAAATCGCGCTAAAATTCCCCCACCCAAGGGTGTGGGTCGCAGTCCCCCAAAACAGAGTGACGGCCCTGCCAGCTCTCATGGCTTGCGGAACGTCGGTGGTTCTACCCAGGTAACCAACCGCCTGGTTGGAGGGGCATCTGGGGTCTTCCTCCACCAATGGAAGCTGGAAAGTCGACATATGACCTTAGCTGTTGGTGCGACTATAAAATCCCAATTCAATTCAATTCAATTTTTCTACATCCATATTTCAAATAATTATTTGAACAATTGAAACAAATTCTGTTTGCAAATTTATAAAAATTACTAAATGTTGATTATGTTAAAACCTGTGAGATTTTCAAACTCCAATTTTTTTATATTTTTATTTAATTTATATATGAAGCAGGTTTAAAGTTAAAAACGATACTTGATTAATAAATTGAGATGCTAATTATAGTTGATAAATACTTCAAGATTTCCATGTCTCTTTAACATACTTTGACGGGGAATATAAATTCACAGAATTGTTGATTATATTAAACACATGCAATAGTAAAATTACAACTAAAGAAAATTTGAAAACACTATATTTTATTACATTTTATTTAATTACAAGATGATTTTAACTTCAGAACAATACTGGAATAATAAAATGAATGGATGTGCTAATTGTAATGCTTGATTAAGTTTAATATAAGTATGAGGAAAGTACCGGTATTAAAGATTACATAATTTTGATATGTTCAAAAAACAGTAAATTTCTGAATTTAAATAATGATTATAAATTTTATCTTGAAATTTTCAAATGCAAATCAGTTATTTTATTCACTCAGTTCATACATATACCTGAAAATATTGAAAAATGGGATTAGAGACATAACGTTAATAATTTATAAATTGATTACATCTGGTTAGACTTAAATTTGGGCATGATAAAAGCCAGTCAAGTATCATTTAAACCACATTCAAACGTTTATTAGTTTTGGTGAATTTTAATTTAATTTTCATAGTATTGATTTGAGGCTCCAGTAATATATTTTATTTAAGTGTTCATATGCTAAAGAGGCACAAGGTAATCTTGATTTTTTAAAGACTAAAAGCATCCCAATAGTTCTTCTACATTACTTGCATTTTTGCAAATCATTGTTAATTAATATTTGAATTGTTTAAATCAAATTGTGTTTGCCTTCTAATTGTTGATTATATTACAACAATACTATATTTAAAGCTAACAGAGGTGTCCGCAACATGCCAATTTGTCCGCGGACGTATTTGACCACACGTAAGTGTCCAATATGCCCGCAACAAGCCAATATCTTCGCGGTAAATTTATGGGGAGTCAGAAACTATTTTTTTATATTGATCTGTAAATGTCGAAAGGTAGATTAGAGAGGAGATTTTGCTTACTAGTTTGTTAATTAACAAAATAAATAGACTTGTAGCAGAGTCGCTGACATATTCTTTTGTATGTGCACAGTTGTAAATCATTTAATTGAAAATAAAACTCGTCAGAATGACTTGTGTACTCTAACTACCAGTTATCAGAAGTTAGAGTATGGCAGACTGGTGAAATGAATATGCTACAAAACAAATAGAGTATGGTCTCATCTCATTGGTTGATTTAAACACCTTGATGGGCTGCGGCCATCTCGATGATTAAATCAGCCAAATCGATACACATAGAAGCAATTGATGTATCATAAATAATGATTTAATTAATTGGCATAAACCATTGTTAACAGTTATTTATGTTGATATAAAGAAAACAGATCTGAATAAAGATGAAGAATGAAAAACTGATAAATAATGAAAAGAATAAAATGAATGAAAAAATAATAATGTGGAATTCTATAAAATAAAAAAAAGCAGCGCACAACATAATTCAGTGGTACCCTATATATAGGCGTTGAGCGATTTAACATGAGAGAACAGGTGAAATAGCTGAGTGGTAGATTTTTAGATCACCTGAGGTCAAGGCGAGGGCCAATTTTGACCAAACTTCACATGGATGAATGCTTATTAGATTTGTTAAAATTAGGTCATCGCAACATCCTTAAAAAGTCTTCTTCTCTAAAACCACAAGGCACAGAGCTCTCGTGTATT
>JAWPHD010015156.1:0-56880 GCA_037043455.1 Cyrtodaria siliqua | reverse complement strand
CTGCTCATTTACTGCATACATTTATATGGTTTAACAAGACCTAAATTTGTCAGTTAAAATTAAAACTTTTCAGTCTTTTTGAGACCCTGCACATGGAATGTCCTATACATGTAGTCTAAAACCGTCTCATGGCAGTTCCAATACATGTATGTCTAAAACTGTCATATGGAAGTTCCCATACATGTATGTCTAAAACTGCCGTATGGAAGTTCCTATACATGTATGTCTAAAACTGTCTCATGGAAGTTTCCATACATGTATGTCTAAAACTGTCTCATGGAAATTCCTATACATGTATGTCTAAAACTGTCTCATGGAAATTCCTATATAATTATGTATGTCTAAAACTGTCTAATGGAAGTTCCTATACATGTATGTCTAAAACTGTCTCATGGAAGTTCCCATACATGTATGTCTAAAACTGTCTCATGGAAATTCCTATACATGTATGTCTAAAACTGACTCGTGGAAGTTCCTATACATGTATGTCTAAAACTGTCTCATGGAAGTTTCCATACATGTATGTCTAAAACTGTCTTGTATGATTCAAAGAGTACAATCTGGGTGTTAATTAAGTGGCTTAAAAATCATTTGCAACGAAACAGTTGAAAAATCATTTGTAATGAAATTAAGTAAACTCATTTGCAACAAAATGTCATTTGAGTGTTGTAATCCCTCTGTTAAATGCCATTTGAACTTCAAGGTGGAGGCACCATATATCCAGGTCTTTAGGGTAAAACCTTTTGAGTATAGGACATGTAAATTATTAATGAAATATGAACAATATACATACTTAGGGACAAATGCAAAACTGCATATATGTAAATATATGTAATAAGATCCTTTGGGGGGTTAATAATTAGTAAGCATACCATGAGATCGCCCCATCCTGCCGTTGCCTTATCAATCATCGCCTTAAACTTGGCCTCCATCCTGCTAAAGTGGTGATCCAAGTTGGTTTTATTGCCATCGATGGCCTGGCGGAACTCAGCATTGTCAGCCTTTTGTTTGTCTTCAATCATTGAGAGTCTATGAAGGGTGTCGCTACGCATGTGATTGAAATCTGACCGCTGCTCACCTGACTGGCGCTCCAGCTCTCCAGTCATTGATATGACCTACAGACATACAACATAAACTATAGAACAATGTAGAATATAGCATAAACTATAGAACAATGTAGAATACAATAAAACCATAGAACAATGTAGAATACAACATAAACTATAGAACAATGTAGAATACAGCATAAACCATTGAACAATGTAGAATACAATATAAACCATAGAACAATGTAGAATACAACATAAACCATTGAACAATGTAGAATACAACATAAACCATAGAACAATGTGGAATACAACATAAACCATACAACAATGTAGAATAAACCATAGAACAATATAGAATACAGCATAAACCGTAGAACAATGTAGAATACAGCATAAACCGTAGAACAATGTAGAATACAGGATAAACCGTAGAACAATGTAGAATACAACATAAACCATAGAACAATGTAGAATACAGCATAAACCATAGAACAATTTAGAATACAGCATAAACCATAGAACAATGATGAATACAACATAAACCATAGAACAATGTAGAATACAGCATAAACCATAGAACAATGTAGAATACAACAATGTAGAATACAACATAAACCATAGAACAATGTAGAATACAGCATAAACCATAGAACAATGTAGAATACAGCATAAGCCATAGAACAATGTAGAATACAACATAAACCATAGAACAATGTAGAATACAGCATAAACCATAGAACAATGTAGAATACAACAATGTAGAATACAACATAAACCATAGAACAATGTAGAATACAGCATAAACCATAGAACAATGTAGAATACAATGTAAACCAAAGAACAATGTAGAATACAACATAAACCATAGAACAATGTAGAATACAGCATAAACCATAGAACAATGTAGAATACAACATAAACCATAGAACAATGTAGAATACAGCATAAACCATATAACAATGTAGAATACAACTTAAACCATAGAACAATGTAGAATACAGCATAAACCATAGAACAATTTAGAATACAGCATAAACCATAGAACAATGTAGAATACAACAAAAACCATAGAACAATGTAGAATACAGCATAAACCATAGAACAATGTAAAATACAACATAAACCATAGAACAATGTAGAATACATCATAAACCATAGAACCATGTAGAATACAGCATAAACCATAGAACAATGTAGAATACAACATAAACCATAGAACAATGTAGAATACAGCATAAACCATAGAACAATGAAGAATACAACATAAATCATAGAACAATGTAGAATACAGCATAAACCATAGAACAATTTAGAATACAGCATAAACCATAGAACAATGTAGAATACAACATAAACCATAGAACAATGTAGAATACAGCATAAACCATAGAACAATGTAAAATACAACATAAACCATAGAACAATGTAGAATTAAAAGTAAAAATCCTATACTTTTAATCGGTACCTATACGTTATTATATGACCTGAACAGCTGAAAAGAGTTTTGATAAATGTTTTGTAGTGTAATTTTGCTGTTATTTGGCAGGTTAGTTTCTTTATTGGAGTTAATTTGTGTTTTACCTCTGCCTCCAGTCTGTGAATGTCGTTCAACATTTTCTCGCGTGTCTGTTGATGTTGTCCATCAAGACGCCGTATCTCATCCATAAGAAGGAATATATCCTTCGTGTGTTTGCCGATTGACGATTCAATACGCACGATCCGGCCCCTTATATCGTGCAGCATGGTCACATGATGGACCTCCAGCTTGTTGACGGCTTTGTTTGTTCCAATTACAGCTACGTCTCGCCCTCTTAACTCTGTCTCCAAACACTGGCCGCGAATAGAAATAGTTGTAGGATGTGTAACTATATTAAAGTTGAGATTTTTATTGAAGAGGGTAAAAATGGTTGGTTTGGTTTTGTTTTATCCTAAAGTGTTACATGTATACACTAGTCAAAAGTCCTAAGTATCCACCAAAGAATATGTCAATAATATTCTCATTGTTTTGTGTATTTCGCACTTGATTAGAGATACGGTTAAACTGCAAAATAACGAGTGTATGTTGTCTGCTCTGATTGCATGAACATATTTTAAAGCTTTCAAGTCAATGTGTTTTCTTAAAAATAAATTATAACACTTATACAACTGGGTATATAGGATGTTGTTGAGTACTTTGAATTAGTGCAGCATTCGCTGTTCCTAGTTCTAAAATATGCCAGCTAAAATTATTGACATCACGTTTTAATAGCATTACTACTACAAATGTGTTTGCAAAAGAAATTTTCAAAATATTTTTTCTTAACGCTGATTTACAGTTACTTGAATTTCAAAGGATACTCAATTAAAAAGGGAGGTAAATAATGATTATCCATGTTTCATTTCCTTATAGACGGAAAATCTACATTAAATGGGTCATTTTTTTATGTTTTTTTTTTATATTATTTCATATCAATTTGAAGAAGTTAATATCTGTAAAAGGACTTCGATTCATGTTATGTGTTTTATCAACACATTTCATGTTTTCTTATAAAGGGAGGGTAACTCTCAAAAGATGTAACAGTAAACATAAATAAACGTTTTACAAACTATGGGTCAAAACAAAATACTTATCATACAACTATTCTAAAATATATTTAAAATAAGAAAATTAGTTAAGATACGAAAATATTTTGTTCAGTATATATATGAGACATTAAATCACAGTGTAATGAGGGTCACATAAGCAGGAATGAGGTTAAACATATTAAGATATGTTAGACATAACGAGGCAAGGGTGATAAGGTCATAATAAATTAATTGCTAAATTTTCATCCACGGATGCCCTTGTTTCTTTGTCTTATCCCAAACTGTACTGGTAGCTCACACCAATTATTTGGCGACAGAAGAAACTGTATAACAATTGTATTACCATGCAGTTTATTATAAGCATCCAGTTAAATATCACACCTGTTGCTCTTTTTAAACTTAAATTAGAACATAAAATTGCAGCCTCGTCTCTAATTTGAAAACAAAGCGATGAAAATCTTGCAATTGTTATGGCCTAAGAGTGACTTCAGTAAAGTAGTTTTGTTACCCCGATGTCCATATTTAGCCTCTGTACGATGGCCACGATGCTTCTGATGTGTTGAGTCAACAGGTCTTTGGTGTGATCGTCCCAATCTGAGGCCTGTAATGGATGAATCCACATAATTATGGTTATTATGTTGTATCAATTTGTGTAATACCGTGAAATCCGTTCTCTTTTGTTGGCACTGAATTTCGTGGTTTCTCTCTATAAAACCTTTGTTTTATATATGGTAATGAATTCTAGTTTTTTATGATTCACCTGTTTTTGTGTGAGATAGGATATCCTGCAGCTGGAGCGCTTGTTTCAGAGCACCTGTTTTTGTGCGAGACAGGATATCCTGCAGATGGAGAGCTTGTTTCAGAGCACCTGTTTTTGTGTGAGATAGGATATCCTGCAGATGGAGAGCTTGTTTCAGAGCACCTGTTTTTGTGTGAGATAGGATATCCTGCAGATGGAGAGCTTTTTTCAGAGCACCTGTTTTTGTGTGAGATAGGATATCCTGCATATGGAGAGCTTGTTTCAGAGCACCTGTTTTTGTGTGAGATAGGATATCCTGCAGATGGAGCGCTTGTTTCAGAGCACCTGTTTTTGTGTGAGATAGGATATCCTGCAGATGGAGAGCTTGTTTCAGAGCACCTGTTTTTGTGTGAGATAGGATATCCTGCAGATGGAGCGCTTGTTTCAGAGCACCTGTTTTTGAGCACCTGTTTTAGAGGCCTAATTAATGACATGGGTTTGAGAGTTAATTGAAAGTTTTCACCAAATTTTATTTGAAGTTTGTTTCAATAAGATGTCAGACAAGTTTGACAATGTGCAAAATTGGTGCATGCATTATCAAGTTATTTCCCTCGGTAATGTCAAAATACTGGAATGTTACTTGTTTACACAATAACTTATATAATAACTGCGTTTCGATTTTCATCAAATTGAATATGTTACAGAGTTGTTGCCCGTGATTAGTTAAAATATTCATGTCCCGTCCATAACTGTAGATTTCATATTGAAACTGAATTGTATGTAAATAGTTAATGATGTATTTGTAGAATTATATATTATTGTCCTGTGCAAATATTGTGTTGCAGTGTTTTTTTGTAACTGTTATGAATAAATCATCAGTATCCTTTTTATTTACATGAAGCCAGTGGAGTGATACATGCCCTCATAGGCCTCTTGTTGCGACTTACCTGTGCTTGTGCAGGGTTGCATATCATGGATTCCTTGTTTTGGAGAGGCCCGATTCAAGGCTTGGCTTTTATGACTTACCTATGATTGTGCAAGATTGGATACCATGCAGTCCTTGTTTTGGAGCATCTGTTCCAGCAAGGCCTGATTCAAAGCTTGGCTTTTATGACTTATCTGTGCCTGTGCAAGATTGGATACCATGCAGTCCATGTTTCGGAGAAGGTGTTTCAGAAAGGTCTGATTCAAGCTTGGCTTTTATGACTAATCTGTGCTTGTGCAAGATTGGATACCATGCAGTCCTTCTTTCGGAGCATGATTGTGTTTCAGAAAGGTCTGATTCAATGCTTGACTTTTTTGACTTAACTGTGCTTGTGCAGGGTTGCATATCATGGTCCTTGTTTTGGAGCACCTGTTCCAGCAAGGCCTGATTCAAGGCTTGGCTGTTTTGACTTACATGTGCTTGTGCAATATTGGATACCATGCAGTTCTTGTTTCGGAGCATGTGTTTCAGAAAGGTCTGATTCAAGGCTTGGCTTTTATGACTTACCTGTGCTTGTGCAAGGTTGTTATCCATATTGAGGGGTGTGTGGAAAACTGTTGTAACTATAAATAAAAAAGAGCAAGATACAACAGTTTTACACTATCAGGGGCGTAGTGTGACCAAAATCTCAATTATTCACAGGGTTAGGTGCGGGAGGGGGTTGTCCCACTCCCACTGGTGGGGTCCATGAAATTTTTAAAAAATAAACGCTCTTTCATGACTTCTGGTGCATTTTAGGGTCAGGATGAAAGATTTAAATCCTGTCGAAAATACCATTATTCCTTAACATTTCATTCACCTTAGAACTGAAAATTACGGCTCACCTTTTTATTGCGTTTTTCGAGTTTTTATTTTTTTAGCCTTCGTTTGAAAAGTTTGCTCACGTGAGTAAATGAGTATGGCACGCTACACGCCTGACTATGCCCTCAATATAGTCCTTGTTTTAGAGCATGTGTTTCAGAAAGGTCTGATTCAAGGCTTGGCTTTTTTTACTTACCTGTGCTTGTGCAAGATTGGAAATCATCGAGTCCTTGTTTTGGAGCACCTGTTTCAGTAAGGCCTCATTCATGGCTGTGTTTTGCTGTGCCATGTGGGAAGCCAGTTCTTCCTGTCGGTTGGAGACCTGGATCTGATGGTTCAATAACTGTTCCTGGAATCAACAGAAGGAGAAATTTATACACAAATATTTTCTGAATCGATATTTGGATCGATTTTGAAAATGTGAATCATGCAGTCTCCATTTCGGTCCAGAACTGATAAAAATGGCATTTTCTAATCCCTGCTTTTTCAAAATGTTAAAGGTATGTAGCGACACAGCCAAACAAGCTCTGCTATCGAGAGTTCTGAAAAACTTGGAAAAAGGTGAAAGTATTATCAAAATCGGATGATAAACAAAAAAGATATGACCATTTAAAGGTTGTTCTAAATCGAATATGGGATCCGCCCTTTTTAGAACTATGATGTCATATATTACCATATATGGAATATTGATAAATTTCATTTAAAATGAAGAAAATCACTGCAAATGAATGATTTTTTTTACTGGTCATATAAAGCATTACTGCCATTAAGTATTACATATTTTTCATACAGTTGTTGTCATTTTTCCCTATAAATCAGTAAATTTTCATATTTATTAATATTCCATATATGGTCATTTAGAACCGTGATGTCGTAGCTCTCAAAATGGCCGCTTCCATATCTGTTTCAACAGAAACTTCAAATGATCATATCTTCTTTGTTTGTCATCCGATTTTGATAATTCTTTCACCCTTATTTAAGTATTTCAGAACTCTCAATAATACAGATGGTTTGGCTGTGTCGCTACATTCCCTTTAAGAGCTATTAGCTAAAAAGACAGGACATTTAATGTTATCAGTTTATATATCCTAGTTTTAAAAAACAAAAACACCTACCTGCCTCGACACTAGATGGTCAAGTTTTGAATTTGGCCTATCACTGATGGGCAACGGCCGGCCACGCTGCTGCTCCTCTGGTGGGGTACGGGCCAGCTCCTGACTGTGCGGGTCATCTACCTGGATGGCCGTATAATCTTGGGTCATTCGCGTCTTCCCTTGTTTATGCACGGGTGGGAATACGGAACTGTTTACTGTTCTGTGACTCATTGTGTTGCTGGTCTATACATGTGATTTGAAAATGAACAGTTAAATGTTGCTAACGTTTTCATGAATAGAATAAAGAAGTTGTAATCTTTGATTCAGTTAAAATTCTTTTTTGTGCTCCCCGAAATTTTAAATGGAGCACATAGTTGCCGCTTTGTCCTTCTGTCCTTACGTCTGTCCGTCCTTCAGTCCATCCTACTTTTGTCCGGAGCATAACTTCAAAACTACTTTTGTCCGGAGCATGACTTCCAAACTATTGATGAGACTGCAATGAAACTTCACACAATGATAAAGGGAAATTAGAGGGAGTGCAGAGTGCAAGAACTGTAATTCTGTCATTATTCAAATTAACAGTTATTGATTGCCCATTGTAATTTGATACTTAGAATTTGTCTCCGGAACATAACTTCAAAACCACTGCCGGGACTGCAATGGAACTTCACACAATGATAGAGGGCAATGAGAGAAAGTGTAGAGTGCAAGAACCGTAACTCTGTCTTCATTCAAATTAGAGTTATTGCCCTTTGTAATTTTATATTTGTTATTCTTGTGCGAGGCATAAGTCAAAAACTACTAATAGATCTACAAATTGAAAACTGCTGGGTGATACTATGCCATATATGATAAGTTGAGGATACATTTCGGGGCGCATCCATCGTTTCTACCAATTTTCTTGTTTTGCATTTTTTTTTGATGAAGGTATAGTTGCTTGAAACATCATGCAGTGTACAAAATGGTGAAACCTGTCTTTTGGATAAATAGCCTTATTCCTGTTTTAAATAATTTTCACAACGAAGATGTTTTATGGGTTATTTTTACCTATGTGACGACAAAATGGACTTTTTTTGAAGGCAGATTTGTCGTTGAGTGTTCTAGCGGCAAATTCTTAAAAATAGAATTTACTTCCTTTTGAATTATATAACTGTTATTGTTTTAAAGCTTGTATAAGTAATTTGTGCAAATGGTTTCCTATGTAAATATGTAAATTTACCAGTCTGGGTGTTCAAGTTGTGTCGGAAGCGTAATAGCTTGTTTCATCTTTGTCCTCTCCTAAGTGACTTTTACCACTTTACAATGTGCTTAATTTGGAATTGATTATCTTTAAAAGAAAATCATTTATGCGGTTTTAGATACCAGTAGTAAATGACCAA
This sequence comes from Cyrtodaria siliqua, assembly GCA_037043455.1. NCBI lineage: Eukaryota > Metazoa > Mollusca > Bivalvia > Adapedonta > Hiatellidae > Cyrtodaria > Cyrtodaria siliqua. The sequence continues at coordinate 48,268 of JAWPHD010015156.1, read as the reverse complement.
TATATAGCGCTTTACAGTAAATTCAACATTAACTGCAGATGTTTAGAACAGCATAAATGCCGAAAAAATGTGAATAAATTCCTATATTTACATTATTTTTTCGTCAATATATAGTGTCAGCAATAACGTGCCTTGGGAGAGTGATAATGAGAAAAAAGTGCAAGAGAGACCACTACCATCAGTGTATTTTCAGACAGTGGGAACCATTTACTACTGAGATACCCTGGATGTGTGAGCAGTGCCAGCTGGCAGTTTGAGGACAGTGGAAACCATTTACTACTGAGATACACTGGATGTGTGAGAATTAAGTGCCAGCTGGCAGTTTGAGGACAGTGGAAACCATTTACTACCGAGATACACTGGATGTGTGAGCAGTGCCAGCTGGCAGTTTGAGGACAGTGGAAACCATTTACTACTGAGATACACTGGATGTGTGAGCAGTGCCAGCTGGCAGTTTGAGGACAGTAGAAACCATTTACTACTGAGATACACTGGATGTGTGAGCAGTGCCAGCTGGCAGTTTGAGGACAGTGGAAACCATTTACTACTGAGATACACTGGATGTATGAGCAGTGCCAGCTGGCAGTTTGAGGACAGTGGAAACAATTTACTACTGAGATACACTGGATGTGTGAGCAGTGCCAGCTGGCAGTTTGAGGACAGTGGAAACCATTTACTACTGAGATACACTGGATGTGTGAGCAGTGCCAGCTGGCAGTTTGAGGACAGTGGAAACCATTTACTTCTGAGATACACTGGATGTGTGAGCAGTGCCAGCTGGCTGTTTGAGGACAGTGGAAACCATTTACTACTGAGATACACCGGATGTGTGAGCAGTGCCAGCTGGCAGCTTGAGGACAGTGGAAACCATTTACTACTGAGATACACCGGATGTGTGAGCAGTGCCAGCTGGCAGTTTGAGGACAGTGGAAACCATTTACTATTGAAATACAGTGGATGCTTGAGCAGTGCCAGCTGGAAGTTTGAGCAACTTATGCATCTAAATTAGCTGCTATTTCTTTTTAACAGGAAGCGTCTGATGAGTGAATGTAAACATATGGATGTAAAGCTACAGCCATTATATTATAACCTCTGAATACTTAATATGTAGTAGATCACGTCCACATTTATCAGAAGTTTTGACGCATCAAAACTGTATTTCAGAGTTGCACATACTATATGTTTATTTAAATCTCTATATAAATCACTAAATTTCAGTGAATACACTGATGTACTTATAAAATTAATTTTAGCAGATCGATATCTAAGGCAGAAGTAAATACATCAGTTTACATGCACTTTTATCGTCACTATCAACAAACTTGATTAAAATTTATTTACTTATTTAGTATTATCAGTCAACCAGAAGAAATGTTGAATTGATGTCTTGAATTAATGATTTTGAAGGGGTGCTTTCACAGACCTTTTCAAAGATTGAAAATATTTTTCGTATTTAATGAGACGTCTAAAAGCATTTTATTTTAATAGTATTTTCTGTACACCGCTGCGGGTTCGAATCCCACTGGGTGCTCCACTTGTAAGTGAGAAAGTGTTGATTCTTACCGATGGCGGGAGGTATACAGTACTGGTTCTACCCAGGAAAAGTGGGTGGTTCGCCTCCACCACAAAAAAATCGACCGTCAATTTGTATAACCTGACATGTTGAAAATGACGTAAAACATCAAATATGAACATGCCTAGTGATGGATTATAAGAATCTTCCATGGGTATCCGGGAAAGACAGGGAATTCCAACCGGTTATAAGTGTTTTTATCGGAACCGAGGCTCTGGTAAGAAACACTTATACTGAGGGTTGGAATTCCCTATCTGAACCGAATACCCATGATAGATTCTTTTTCTTGCATATTAGAGACATGTTGTGCGTGGATGCCGCCAGCTACTAATGTTTTGCATGTTTTCCTGCATACCGGTTGTTGGTGCGCACGTGAATTTTATGTCGACCCTAGAAAATGTCAAGCCGCAGTAAAATGACGGATATCCTTGTCCGGTATGCAAGAAATAGAGATGTCCAACCCTTGAACATTAGATATACAGAAAAATCTCTACTCCCTTTTTTCCATACATCTAATTTTAATTAATATCTATGGTTGTATATAAGTTCTCACTATTTTTCCCAGACTAGGCTGATTTTAACCCATAAGGGAGATGATGCATGTAAGTGTATAACTGCCAAATTTGTATATTTTACCCAATTTCCCTAAGCATTAATTGAAGCAATTAATATTGGAATTGCTTATCTGTATTTGTCATACTGACTTTTATCGTTTGTTAATTGACATCCGTTTGTTATGTAAACAAAATCTGTAAAATAAAATGACCAATTGGTCCGGCTACCTAAGTTTTCATGGATAAAGTGCATTGGCTCTAAAAGAGTTTTTATGATGATAGAGAAATGATTAATTTTCAATAGTTTGGAAGGTTACATAATTATTATATTCTGTTATAATACTTTCAAAAACTTTGTGTAAACTGCTTCATTTTATGTGTCATCCTTCAACTGTATCTGTGACGGGCTAAGGTCACCCTGCCTATCAGAATATGGTCTCCACTCAGGTCACCTGTCCCTCTATGAACAAACACCTGACAAAATGTTCAACCCCTCTAAACATTATTTATCATGATATTACTGTCGAAAGTGTTGATCAACAAGATAAAACTCATCATTATAATGCACATTATAATCATAAATTATTGCCTTTTCATTCGATCCTTTTTAGCTGATTTTCAATTGAATTTCGATGCAAACGATTAATTTCTAAACGGTTTGTAATTTAATCTTAACACGATTCTTGTCGTATTGTGGTAAACTACGATGGATTTGCCCCTTCCGTTTGTTTGCTATTGTTTCCTTTTGTGTATAATAATAATCAAGCGTAAATAACGTGCAATCGAATTTATAATCGTCAAAATATGACATAAAAGGCATTTTATTTTCGTTTGAATTGAGTAATTGTTCTCCTTTTACTATATTTAATATGTTTATTTTGTGTAGGCAGAATTCTATACTCAGACACACTATGATGTATTTGTTGAGGTTCTGCTTGTATAGAATTAAAGAAGAAATATTTGATTTATTCGGGAATTTTTAAATATATGTTATTAAGGGTAATAGTTGAAAGTGCAAGCGATATCTTTACGTCAACAAATCTACATCTTCTCTATTATGTCTACTGTTTGATATGCTTATTTGAACTTAAGCAAGACTATTCGACATCGAATTTTTGCTGGCACAATTTACCTATAAATTTACAGTACTTACATGATTTATCTGGGTACAAGGAATTCATTGGTAATGTAAAAGCAAATAATATTGCACAAAATACTAACTCTACGGGCAAGCATCCAGATAAGATGATGGTATTTAAAGGGATACACAGCAATTTTGAAGTATTTATTGAGCATTTAAATTACACCTCACTTTATTAGTCAGTTATAATTTTGGCTTTAAACCTGCATGTGTATAAGTAACTAAAAGGTATTTAATCTTTGTTATTTTACCATAGGTTTAAATATATTATTGGTGCAATATAATCAATTTGATATTAATTTGCAAAAACAAATTGCTTTGAACTGTTCAAATAACTGTTAATAAAGATTTGTAACTATGAACGCTATGTAGAAAAAATAATGGGAAAATATAAGATAGCAATGTGTCCTTTAAACATCTAACTTCAGAATTGTGCGAATTCGAACTTGTAATTGAGAAAGTGTCGATTCTTACGGATTGCGGGAGGTATACAGTACTGGTTCTACCCAGGAGGTGCTAAAAACCAAACAAACCATCATTGAATTGTGCATAGAGTTATATAAGGAAATATAAACAAGACAATAAAAATCATAAGAAATTAAAGGGAAAATATTCTTTAAATAGAAAAAAAAAAGTTAAAAGAATTGCAATAAAAAGTTTTGGATAGGGCTCTTTTTAGTGAGCACAGCAAACCAACAATTGTTTACAGACGTCCCCATAGCAACTTAATTGTACAATGAGTTATATACGGTAGGGAAAAGTATTATTTTTTTGTGAAATTAAATAATAATTTTTTTTGGGTGGACTCTTTCAGATTTGTGTTTTACATTCGATAAAAATATTACAATTGACATCTGTGTTTTAAAATTGTAAAGGCATATATATATGACTCTGATATAATTATTTGGTACTATTTGAGTTGCACATCGAATTTGAGGAAACTAGTATGATTACAGATTTATATAAAAAAAAAATGAGATTCTTGTACCGAATAGTACATAAGATCTTGTAAATCTTGTAAAGATCTTGTAAAATAAGCTTATTTTGAAATAAACTAACAAACACTCATATTTGGATTTTTTTTAAGAAAGGACCCATACCTTTGTCGACAATTCAAAATGGCTGCCAAAAAAAGAGAAAAAACAGTACTTAAATTATCTATTTATTACATTTTAAACCAGTTTATGATTTTGAGCCGAAATATTTCTTTGTTAAATGTTCTCGGCAAATAACGTCAGCATCAGAGGTAGTAAAAAATATTAGTGATTATGAATTTTCTTTCACTGAGAAATCATGATCTTTTACCCATAGAAATTAAAAGATGTAATTTGTAATATATTAGAAGAAGTTTTCTAGTGGCTCAGTTTCCACAACATGAACTTCAAAATATTAAAACAATCTGCTTCGAGGACCAATTATTAAACTATGGAATATATTTTCCATGAATAACTTGTTTTTAATACCTGAGACCATTATAATATTGATTTAAACAAAGTAAAAAAATGTGTTATTTAACAATAAAGAGTATGTACACTAAATTAAAAAACAAAATTGACTTTTTACAATGGAATGGACATCTCATCTGTTTAAAAGCATTTTTATAATTTTAACCATTCATCTTTTCTTTTCTTTTTTACCTGAAAGTAACTGATTGTACATTTTGGGCATTAGCTCTGGTAAGAAACTATTATTAAAGACATGTTCTATAGTTTTTTCTGCATAACAGATTTTCTTTAAACTTTTTGTACAGTAAGTCTGTTATATATATAGACAGAAAAGGCAAAAATAATGGTAGGTCACTATAATAATTGTTAAAATTTTAAAAAATAATTTGTAATGCCACCGTAATGTCAATCTGTCCAAAAAGTTGAACAAGTCCATGAAATAGCTAAATAAGACATTTTTGAAGTCTAATCATTTATTCATTGGTCACAATTCTGCTAAAATTGTATTAAAGTAAAGAACATTCAATTACAATAACATTTAAAGCTCATCTTTATGTAAAACCTATATTTTTTTACAAAATCTGTTGGGACCATTATCACAATTTATGCACAAATTAGCCCATAATGATACAATTTCCTTTTTTTTTGTATGTTCCCAATAATAGAATTTGTTTAAACTTTCTAAGCACATAGTTTAACATATATATAAAAACAAAATATTTAATAAAAATGATAGGTCCCCATGCTTGTTTAGAAAAAAAAATTGAAACCCTACCCCTATGCTAAAAGGCCAAGTTTTGTATGAAATTATATAGAAATGGTATATTTTCCTTTTTTGTTATGTTCCTAATAACAGAATTTGTTCAAACTTCCTAGGCACTTATTTGAACATATATTTAGACAATATATGCAATTAAATGTATAGGTCACCATGCATATTGAGATTTAATATTGGTTTTTGGAACCGTACCATTATGCTTAAATTTTTTAATTTTGTTGGAGTTTTTACAAAATGCTATATTTTTCCTATTTTATGTATCTAGTAATAGGCCTTTATTTAAATAAAGACAATATAAAAAAAATAATAATAAAAAAATATAAAAAATAAAAAAAAATTCAACAAAAAATAACATTAAAAAAAAAAAAAAAAAAGACAAAAATACAACTTGACATCAAAAGCAACATTCCTGTAAATTTGTAGGAAAATCCATCCAATAGTTTTAGAAGAGAAGTCGCCCAAAAAAGCTGCGCATGGAAAACTACAGAAAATGCCTTTAAGTACATAATGATGTGTATAATTTTTTTGTATTAAAAATAGGAAATAATTATGAATATAAATAGTACCTACCTGAAGGAATTACAATATAAAACTACCAGCAATGAATTTAATCCAAGAAGTGAATCCAACCTTTACTTTAGGCTATATTATATATCAGTTTAAATATATGTTGTTGTTTTTTCTATTAAAATCCTTTTCGATGAAAACTAATTGCTGTCGCTGAAATTAAATGGACACAAGTCTTTTTCTATTATAGTATTTTCATTTTCTATTATAATATTTTCATTTAAAATATTCTGCTGTACATCTAAACAAAAATAATGTTTTCATTTTTGCCTATACTTCATTCATTTCAGCTTTGAAAATCTGTTCATTCTTGACTGTATAGACCAGCGCAGGTTTTATTTATATTTCGTTGTTGAGGATCAGTGTATTAACAGCTAGTGAATGGTGAAGTTTATTCATTTGTGAAATTTATGAATTTATACACCACTTTCCATGAGAGAGATCGATAACTGTTTTGAAGTTTTTGATAATGATGGACACATTATTTATTTGTAATTAGGTACTAATAAAAAAAAAAAAAAGTTCTTTGATAGTTTTTCATTGGAGCATTTGATATGCTGCTACCTTGGAGCATTTGATATGCTGATGAGGTGTGTACTGGTATATTTACCTTGGAGCATTTGATATGCTGATGAGGTGTGTACTGGTATATCTACCTTGGAGCATTTGATATGCTGATGAGGTGTGTACTGGTATATTTACCTTGGAGAATTTGACATGCTGATGAGGTGTGTACTGGTATATCTACCTTGGAGCATTTGACATGCTGATGAGGTGTGTACTAGTATATCTACCTTGGAGCATTTGATATGCTGATGAGGTGTGTACTAGTATATCTACCTTGGATCATTTGATATGCTGATGAGGTGTGTACTGGTATATTTACCTTGGATCATTTGATATGCTGATGAGGTGTGTACTGGTATATCTACCTTGGAGCATTTGACATGCTGATGAGGTGTGTACTGGTATAACTACCTTGGAGCATTTGATATGCTGATGAGATGTGTACTGGTATATTTACCTTGGAGCATTTGATATGCTGATGAGGTGTGTACTGGTATATCTACCTTGGAGCATTTGACATGCTGATGAGGTGTGTACTGATATAACTGCCTCGGATCATTTGATATGCTGATGAGGTGTGTACTGGTATATCTACCTTGGAGCATTTGATATGCTGTTGAGGTGTGTACTGGTATATTTACCTTGGATCATTTGATATGCTGATGAGGTGTGTACTGGTATATCTACCTTGGAGCATTTGACATGCTGATGAGGTGTTTACTGGTATAACTACCTTGGAGCATTTGATATGCTGATGAGGTGTGTACTGGTATATTTACCTTGGAGCATTTGATATGCTGATGAGGTGTGTACTGGTATATCTACCTTGGAGCATTTGACATGCTGATGAGGTGTGTACTGATATAACTGCCTCGGAGCATTTGATATGCTGATGAGGTGTGTACTGGTATATCTACCTTGGAGCATTTGATATGCTGTTGAGGTGTGTACTGGTATATTTACCTTGGAGCATTTGACATGCTGATGAGGTGTGTACTGGTATATCTACCTTGGAGCATTTGATATGCTGATGAGGTGTGTACTGGTATATCTACCTTGGAGCATTTGATATGCTGTTGAGGTGTGTACTGGTATAGTTACCTTGGAGCATTTGACATGCTGATGAGGTGTGTACTGGTATATTTACCTTGTAGCATTTGATATGCTGATGAGGTGTGTACTGGTATATTTACCTTGGAGCATTTGATATGCTGATGAGTTGTGTACTGGTATATTTACCCTGGAGCATTTGATATGATGATGAGGTGTGTACTGGTATATCTACCCCGGAGCATTTGATATGCTGATGAGGTGTGTACTGGTACGTCTACCTTGGAGCATTTGATATGCTGATGAGGTGTGTACAGGTATATCTACCTTGATATGCTGATGAGGTTTGTACTGGTATATCTACCATGGAGCATTTCATATACTGATGAGGTGTGTACTGGTACATCTACCTTGGAGTATTTGATATGCTGATGAGGTGTGTACTGGTATATCTATCTTGGAGCATTTGATATACTGATGAGGTGTGTACTGGTACATCTACCTTGGAGTATTTGATATGCTGATGAGGTGTGTACTGGTATATCTACCTTGGAGCATTTGATATGCTGATGTGTGTACTGGTATATCTACCTTGGAGCATTTGATATGCTGATGAGGTGTGTACTGGTATATCTACCTTGGAGCATTTGATATGCTGATGAGGTGTGTACTGGTATATTTACCTTGGAGCATTTGATATGCTGATGAGGTGTGTACTGGTATATCTACCTTGGAGTATTTGATATGCTGATGTGTGTACTGGTATACCTACCTTGGAGCATTTGATATGCTGATGAGGTGTGTACTGGTATATCTACCTTGGAGCATTTGATATGCTGATGAGGTGTGTACTGGTATATTTACCTTGGAGCATTTGACATGCTGATGAGGTGTGTACTGGTATAACTCTCTTGGAGCATTTGACATGCTGATGAGGTGTGTACTGGTATAACTACCTTGGAGCATTTGATATGCTGATGAGGTGTGTACTGGTATATTTACCTTGGAGCATTTGATATGCTGATGAGGTGTGTACTGGTATATCTACCTTGGAGCATTTGACATGCTGATGAGGTGTGTACTGATATAACTGCCTCGGAGCATTTGATATGCTGATGAGGTGTGTACTGGTATATCTACCTTGGAGCATTTGATATGCTGTTGAGGTTTGTACTGGTATATCTACCTTGGAGCATTTGATATGCTGATGAGGTATGTACTGGTATATCTACCCTGGAGCATTTGATATGCTGATGAGGTGTGTACTGGTACATCTACCTTGGAGCATTTGATATGCTGATGAGGTTTGTACTGGTATATCTACCTTGATATGCTGATGAGGTTTGTACTGGTATATCTACCATGGAGCATTTCATATACTGATGAGGTGTGTACTGGTACATCTACCTTGGAGTATTTGATATGCTGATGAGGTGTGTACTGGTATATCTATCTTGGAGCATTTGATATACTGATGAGGTGTGTACTGGTACATCTACCTTGGAGTATTTGATATGCTTACGAGGTGTGTACTGGTATATCTACCTTGGAGCATTTGATATGCTGATGTGTGTACTGGTATATCTACCTTGGAGCATTTGATATGCTGATGAGGTATGTACTGGTATATCTACCTTGGAGCATTTGATATGCTGATGAGGTGTATACTGGTATATCTACCTTGGAGTATTTGATATGCTGATGAGTTGTGTACTGGTATATCTAGATTGGAGCATTTGATATGCTGATGAGGTGTGTACTGGTATATCTACCTTGGAGTATTTGATATGTTGATGAGGTGTGTACTGGTATATCTACTTTATTGAATGACATGCTCTTAATCATCACATGTTAAAACTCTATTTTTTTTAATGCCAAACTTGGACAAGTGTAGTATGGATCAAAGTTCAAAGTGTGCCAGGTAGACACAATTGGTTGGAGTGAGGAATGATGAAAGAAGAGGTTGCAAATGGATGACTGCAGATGGCAGAAAAAGGGGACTGGAAAGGGGCGGGGCTGTAGATGATGAATAAGGCAAATAGAAGCAATGAGAACAATGGGGGTGGGGTGGTGGGAGGAGACTGATTGCAGCAATAAGTTTCATGAAATGAATGTTGAAGGGGTAGGGTTGGTGGGGTGCGGGGACCTGTTGTGGTATGGCTACCTGATTGACAATCAAATTAAATTTATTTAATTACATGTAGTTGGGCATAATGAATTGAATTGAATTTGAGGGTTTAGTTGCAAATTGAGTTTATGGCATACCAACACAAAAAGGTTACATGGCACCAACATGAATGAACATCAGGCCCACGCTCCATTTACATCGAAATAAAAATATGTAGAATGGACCTAGAACCTTTTTTAACTGCAAAACTTTGGAGTTGCTTCAAATTCAGTTGTAGACACCCCAGTTTGGAGCCACAATCATTGTTTTCTGCCACTACTCAAGTAACACCCGAAACAAACAAAAAAGTGAAACTTTTGATGTTCCTATATCATCGTTTTTTAACGTTTTAATTAACAGAAGTCATCTTTGTTGAAAAAAATGAAAAATAAGTTTTAACCTGAATTACTTATTCCTGAGTACTGGTACACTGTACTAGATTTGTATGATGTTTTCAGGAGTGTCTAAAGGTATGTTACAATGCGGGGGTAAACCCTCATCTTTCTGATATCAGCTTTCTGGCAACTTTTGTGTAATCATCTCAGATCAAAGATAGAAACAAAATAGCTTTTAATGCGGAAGATATGAAACATCTTGATGTAATTCAGCTTACTCAAACCATCTATCGAATTTGAAGGGTTAAATGTGCATGAATGGATGGGTGATATATGGAAATTAAGTGGTTTATTTGCCTGATTTGTAATACTAATACATTCAAAGCTGTTATGGATTTTGGTAAAGTTCATTTACAAAATAGATAAGCATCACTGGCTTACTTCAATGATGTTTATATCTTTGCCATATATGGCGGGGATATAGTTTTGCTGTACATACGTCATACTTTCGCAAGTCTTATGTCACACTTTCTTGTCTGGACTACTTCTCCTGAACTTCTCAACAGATTTTGGCAAAACTTAAAAGGAATTATCAGTATGAAGTGTCACATTCTTGCATTCCAGATACGGTTAACCTCATTACATGGGTGATGGAAAGCCTAATCTTACACATGGGGAAGATAAAAGTTGCATGCTGATATCAACAATGACAGTTGCATGACGTCATTGTGTAAATAAACACGCAAAACATTAGTAGTTGGCAACGTCAACGATTGTAAATGATATGCAAGAAAAAGAACCAGTCATGGGTATCTGATTCAGACAGGGAAATTCCATCACTCGGTATAACTGTTTTAATCGGAATCTTAGCAGAGCCTCGGTTCTGATAAAAACAGTTATACCTCATGTTGGAATTTCCTATCTTCACCAGATACCCATGAAATATTCTTATATTGTCATGCTGTTCCGGTCCTTTAACTTATTTCAGCTGACTGATAACAGCGGGGGCATTCATGTCCACAGATACGTTCTAATTTGTTCCATGTACCCGGCGGAATAGAAGTGGTTTTTAGCTCGACTATTCAAGAATAAGAGAGCTTATGTAATCACTCCGCGGTCGGCGTTGGCGTCCCACATCAAGGTTTGCGTGTAAGCTGTGTTTACAAGTCTCTATCTCTTACATTTCTTATCCTAGCACAACCAAATTTGGCCATGGGCTTCCTTATAGCAGTATCTTAAGGGCTGCATAAGCAATTTGGGTTCCTGTAACCCATGGGCTCCCATGGAACCCAAATTATGAAGCCCTTAAAAATGTGTGTTTCACATCAAATTTTGCATGTAAGCTGTGTTTACAGGTCTATATCTCTTGCATTTCTTGTCCTAGCTGAACTAAATTTTGGAATTGGTTTCCTTATAGTATGTTGTAAAGGGCTGGGTAAGTAATTTTGTCTTCTGCAAATTCTGGGCTCCCATGCAACCCAAATTGTGATTGCCCATAAAATGTGCAATAAAGGCAGTGTATATATCTATAAATTTGGTTTGGAGTCCCCCACCCCCCCCCCCCCCCCCCCCTGTAGTTTTAGTCAGTTCTTACACATAGCTATGTTGCGCCCCCAACCCCACCCCACATTGTTTTAGCCTTGTTTTCTGATGGTATATACTACCTATATAATTTATTATTCTCTGAAAAATCGAATAGTCGAGCTGCGCTGTTCTCCGACAGCTCTTGTTTTATATGGATTTTTTTTTTTACATTTTTATAAACATCGATATAATAATATTCATAACATTTCTACAGGTGAAAATAAAGATTTCTTGTAGAATTTTTTTTCTTAATCGCAAATATTTTATACCTAGTCTGACATTAAAACACATTCTCAACTTACTTGAAAGACATACCGGTAACTGTTAATGCATAACAATAATGATGTCGCTGTTAAATAAAATGCACAATCCTATTTTTTAAAACACAGACTGTTTTTAAATATAATATATATTCTTTTCAAATTTATTTTTCTTTATAACAACATAAAATAACATAAAATAACCCAGGATCCAGCTTGTAACAGAACCAACAGTTCAATCAACCCAATCATATTTCTCCAGGACATTGTCTGTTATAATAATAACACAAATATGAAAGTATCAATGTTGGTAGGATGAAAGGGTTTGTCAGGATTAAATGTAGGAAGAACAGAATGACGAATTGAATCAAGATATTGATTCCTTCAAGTGGTCTTCTCAATCGACTCACTAGACCATTTTATTGAGGTATTAGCAATTCAAAAGGCCCTTTGATATAAATACGTTATTAAGTGAGCTGTACAAGGGTGCACATTGCGTAATATACAAACATCAAACTACAGTTGGGTAACTTGGGTAACACACGATTCATGAAGTGGGAAGGATGGCTCGGGGGTGGGGTGGTGGTGGAGCGATGGGTAATGCATGGGTCATAACAATGGAGCAGGGTAAAAGAAAAACAAAGGACTGACAGGGTAAGCTGTGCCTATATCAGTGTGTAGGCACAAGGTCTAGTCGGGTCCGGGAGCATGGTCCCCTGGATTTGTTTTTTTAAAAGGAAGGCAAATCCTGCATTCTGACGGTATTTTAAGCAGCAAACAATATGTTTTTAACCCATGATTTCAAGCTTTTTTAATCTGTGATTTCGCAACAAAAACATCGGAACGCGAAACAATATAACATATATTAATATAAACACTTGCTGTTTGAAAATCTTTTCGAAATTTTGCACAATCAGGGTGTGTTTGGTTTGGAAAGACCGTGAGCGAAAACAGTTCGACTTTTTTTTTCTGAAAAGACCACGAGTAAAAACTGGTACCCCACTACCCCACTCAGTTTTTATTGCATTTTTGGCATTTTTACATTTTTTATATCTGCGGACAATGTGTAGGCACGTACCTACAGTGCCTATAGGCAGCCACGCCACTGACTGAATGATACATTATGGGGAATGGAATTTCAGATTTGAACTAGATTTTGTATGGTTTATTAGTATATAATCTAACCACCAACTGCTGAACAATCAGATGTCAAAAATATTTAAGAAATGAAATATTAGATATTTATCTTGCAACTACTAAAAACACAGCTGTCCCTTACCCCAGTGATATACACACTACGGTCATAATCTGTATGAAACACATAGAAAAAATCACTATTATAAAAAAAAAAACGAAACACATAGAACAAATCACTATTAGAAAAAAATCAACTAGAAAGATTTGAAAATTCATGGAGCAATAATATAAAACCATTGGAGATTTTGATGGACTCTTCTAACTCCTATCCATGCACTTTGTGATTTTTGTGGCGAAGGTAGACCAACCACATTCCTAGGTAGAACCAGTACTGTATACCTCCCGCCACCTGTCGACACTTTCTCACTTACAAATTGAGCTCCCAGGGACAATTAGTGACAATTTGTAAATCAGCTGTATCAAACTTGTATATTAAACACTTACTGGTACATATATACTTAGTTGCATAACAAACTGGACACTTTGAACATTTTACTTTACACCCTATCCTCTTTAAAGCGACAGTCCCTTAATCATTCAACCTATTGAAAAACAAATGACAACATGATATTAGCAATGGAATGATAAAAAGTTTGGTATCAAACATGGCATTTCCTTTTGGAATTTGTCAATTTAATTCTAAAACAACTTTATATAATTAAATCTAAACAAAATTCAGCGTCCACTTTCTTTTGCAACTGAGTATATATACTGTTTGTAAGCAGATGGGCCATTGGACAGCAATAAACTGTTATGTAAAAGAGTGTTTTACTTTAATTGAAAAAAAAAATCTTCCTGAAATCATATGTTCCCTGCCTCAACCATACAAAACATGTATCTTTTCTGTATTACTGTTTATTATGCTAAAATATTATATCATATGAATACTACATGTAAATATGTGAAGATATTGTAAGGTGTGGCAAGGGATGGTTCTCCCCGACCCTTAAACGGGTCATCAAAAGATGCTCATTAAGAAACAACAACAAAACAATATATGCTGCTTAGTTTACATAATCTGCTATATACTTCACTGTGAGCTCTTATTAATAGGTTATTTAACATTGTATTGTGCAATACGGGGGTTTTATTGTCCGAGTACATGTTGTGGTGAAAATCCAATATGACTTTCACCACAACATGTAAGAGGTCAATAAAAACTAGTTTTGTACAATACAGTGTTAAATAACGTTTTTATTATATACCTAAATTTACAGGGGAAAATAAAACAATTAAACAAATACAATTTTTTTCAATTTCTTCTTGTTCCAACATTTTGTTGTTGTTTTAGTTGTTGTTTTAATTCATACGCAACTTCTCGGATTCACAGAACTCATTCGGAACTTTCTGTCGATATTTGGTTTTTATCGTTGAAATTTCTACTGATATTTTTTAAAAATCCACCAACTTGTTTTGGACCGTCCAATATGAAAAAAAGAAATTCGGGATGGTGGCAACATTAAGTATTGTACAATCACTAGGTACAAATAAGACCCGCTGATTGGACTAAATGTAGGTATATACCGGGTAATAAGTTTTTATATTCTGTAGCTTCCAAAGACTTACGAGTCCTATCATAAGAAATGTAGGTAGAGTGTGCCAGAGTACGCGGAAATCCATTGCACAAGGTTTTTAAAGAAATAATTATGGTAATGCCTGCCTGAACAACCACCGTATTTCAATAGAATAAACCTCTGTTACCACTCGTACATGCATAAAACTTACCAAAGAAAAGGATATCACGCCGACCTTGTTCTTTTTAGCTCTACTGATCAGAGATCAGCAGAGCTTATGCCGTGGTGCGGCGTCCGTCGTCCGTCTGTCTGTCTGTCCGTCCGTCCGTCCGTCCGTCCGTCCGTCCGTCCGTTAACTTTTATTTGTAGCGACTACTCCTCTGAAACTACTGGATGGATATTCATAAAATTTTACAGAAATGTTGCCCATGAAGTCTAGTTGATCCTAGCAAAAATTCATGTTGATGTGAAATCCAAGATGGCCCCCAAAGCTAAAAATAGATTTTTTAAATACAAGTTTGTAGCGACTACTTCTTGAAAACTATAAGTGATATTGATATGGGACTTTTTCTAAATGATCAGCATGACATGATGTTGGTCCTTGTCGAAAATCGTTTTGATTTGACGTTAAACATGGCTGCCAGCGGCCATCTTTGTTTACATAGAGTTATATAATGAAAAGTTGTAGCGACTACTCCTCTGAAACTACTTGACGGATTTTCATGAAACTTCACAGGAATGTTGCTCTTGATGTCTAAATGAACCTAGCAAACTTTCAGGTCGGCCGGAAATTCAAGATGGCCGCCACGGCT
The DNA here is from genome assembly GCA_037043455.1 of Cyrtodaria siliqua. Taxonomy (NCBI): domain Eukaryota; kingdom Metazoa; phylum Mollusca; class Bivalvia; order Adapedonta; family Hiatellidae; genus Cyrtodaria; species Cyrtodaria siliqua. The sequence continues at coordinate 32,724 of JAWPHD010015156.1, read as the reverse complement.
AAAAATAAATTTTCAAAATACAAGTTTGTAGCGACTACTTCTTGAAAACTATAAGTGATATTGATATGGGACTTTTTCTAAAATGATCAGCATGACATGATGTTGGTCCTTATCAAAAATCGTTTTGATTCGACGTTAAACGTGGCTGCCAGCGGCCATCTTTGTTTACATAGAGTTATATAGTAAAAACTTGTAGCGACTACTCCTCTGAAACTACTTGGCAGATTTTCATGAAACTTTACAGGAATGTTGCTCTTAATGTCTAATTGATCCTAGCAAAATTTCAGATCGGCCAGAAATTCAAGATGGCTTCCACAGTTAAAAATAGATTTTTAAAAAATAAGTTTGTAGCGACTACTTCTTGAAAACTATAAGTGATATTGATATGGGACTTTTTCTAAAATGATCAGCATGACATGATGGTTATCCGAGTCGAACATTATTTTGATTCGACATTAAACATGGCTGCCAGTGGCCATCTTTGTTTACATAGAGTTATATAATGAAAACTTGTAGCGACTACTCCTCTGAAACTACTTGACGGATTTTCATGAAACTTCACAGAAATGTTGCTCTTGATGTCTAATTGATCCTAGCAAAATTTCAGGTCGGCTGGAAATTCAAGATGGCCGCCATGGCTAAAAATAGATTTTCAAAATGCAAGTTTGTAGCGACTACTTCTTGAAAACTATAAGTGATATTGATATGGGACTTTTTCTAAAATGATCAGCATTACATGATGTTGGTCCTTGTCAAAAATCATTTTGATTAGATGTTAAACATGGCTGTCAGCGGCCATCTTTGTTTACATAGAATTATATAATGAAAACTTGTAGCGACTACTCCTCTGAAACTACTCGACGGATTTTCATGAACTTCACAGGAATGTTGCTCTTGATGTCTAATTGATCCTAGCAAAATTTCAGATCAGCCAGAAATTCAAGATGGCTTCCACAGTTAAAAATAGATTTTTAAAAAGTAAGTTTGTAGCGACTACTTCTTGAAAACTATAAGCGATATTGATATGGGACTTTTTCTAAAATGATCAGCATGACATGATGGTTATCCGAGTCGAACATTATTTTGATTCGACATTAAACATGGCTGCCAGTGGCCATCTTTGTTTACATAGAGTTATATAATGAAAACTTGTAGCGACTACTCCTCTGAAACTACTTGACGGATTTTCATGAAACTTCACAGAAATGTTGCTCTTGATGTCTAATTGATCCTAGCAAAATTTCAGGTCTGCTGGAAATTCAAGATGGCCGCCATGGCTAAAAATAGATTTTCAAAATGCAAGTTTGTAGCGACTACTTCTTGAAAACTATAAGTGATATTGATATGGGACTTTTTCTAAAATGATCAGCATGACATGATGGTTATCCGAGTCGAACATTATTTTGATTCGACATTAAACATGGCTGCCAGTGGCCATCTTTGTTTACATAAAGTTATATAATGAAAACTTGTAGCGACTACTCCTCTGAAACTACTTGACGGATTTTCATGAACTTCACAGGAATGTTGCTCTTGATGTCTAATTGATCCTAGCAAAATATCAGGTCGGCCGGAAATTCAAGATGGCCGCCACGGCTAAAAATAAATTTTCAAAAAACAAGTTTGTAGCGACTACTTCCTGAAATCAAAATCAATCGGTAGAGCTTCAAGGTCATTGACCTCTTGTTTGTTTAATCTGAGCTGTCTATTTCCAGTCTTCTTTCATCCTCTTGCTATTGGTGACAAGAATAAGAGATTTATGTTTATGTGTCATCAACAATTTTTGGGGAGCATAAACCTATTTTAGTCTAATTTGATTTTTCTTTTGGAAAAAAAAGATGCTTTTTTGTTTTTGATAATAATAAAAAAAATAATGTACGCTTCTAGAAAATATAATCTTACATGTATAAAGTGTAAGGTAGTATGTTGTAGTTTTATTAATAAAAAAAAGAGACTTTTTTGGGGGTAAAACCTGTCGTTTACACATACTGTTTTCTTGTGTAATGGAGTTATTTTGATTAAATCGTTTGCAATGCTCAGTTTCATCAGTTGATCTGTATCAAAAACCTTCTAGCTGTAAAGAAACTGTGGCGTGGCCAAGTGGTACAGCATCTGCCTCGCATGCGCAGATAAAAGTCCAGACATTGTGCCTATAATCGTCGGGTAGGACGCCTGTCGTAGGTGGAGGGACTATAATCCTTAGAAATACACACACGCATGCGGGTGGTCGTGGGTTTAAAAACTTGACCAGTTCATATCAATAGTATAGCATGACTGGGTGGGGTATCATGTCTGTCTATGGTATGGTATTCCAGTGTGGCAGCACTATAAAGTTGAGCATTGAGCTCACTGCTGCAAGTAGACACTGTCTTGATATGGATGAAATATTGTTAAAAGGGACATTAAAACTTAAACCCCATAAAGTGGATAGATAACTTTATTTCCAAATTCCAATAGGCTTAAAAGCCCATGAGGATACAACATAGTTTCACAAAACATGGCAAACAGTGTAGGATTTTACAAACAATAAACTTTAGTTAATCTGAGACAGTCACAGCAAAATGCACTTATACAGGCACTCACGCACTCACTCACGCGCACAACTGTTTCTATCATTCGTTAAGTGGACTTAAACATTGAGAAGGTGTATTACTACATAATATAAATAAATAATGAAACATACATTTCATAATACATTCGGTAAAGTAATTACCTATATTTATTAATTTCTATATAATGTTTCGTTTCGTAATTTAAATGCTTTTAAAACACAGGTACAAAGCCTGTGAATATATACTTTTTTGGTGAATTTAGTAATTTAGTAAAGGTAATAAGCGGTGAATTTTTTCCCCCTGTTTATTTCTTTTCATCAATCATTTATTCACTGTCAGTTTTATATATCCAATATATCGCATTCCTAAAATAACACTAAATTATATCTTAAGTTTTCCTTGAAAACTGATCTTTTACTTACCAATCTCGAAGACATTATACATTGCTGCTCCTTCTGATAAACAGTTAGTATTAATATTGGTCAATAACCGTTTTGAGTAATTGAATCCCTGAGAAGTATTATATTTGCAGAGGAGTTAATTAAATAGTGTTATGCAAAGGCAGGTAAGTCATGAAGAGTTAGCAATTACACATTTTTACCTGCAAATTGAAAATTTTACTTCAAATAAGATACTATAAAACACTCTATAACAGCAAATAAAAAATAAAATGTATAATCTATTTTTCTTCCCCTCACCTTAAACAGTAATTAATTGATGACCCATCCAGTCATTAGTTTGGCAGTCTGTAGTTGAATGTATGTAAATATACAGTAGCGTACACATTATGCTGTTCTGTTTTTTGCACAGATGGGAGATGTATTATGTTTTTTTCAGTTGTAGCCTTTTAATATGAGCAAATATGGAAAATTATTTTGTTTTTGTTTTTTGCAGATACCATATGAAGGATGTAGATGGTGAAAATCAACACATTAATAGTGAGAATTTGGAATTTATTAAATTTGCGTCGTTATAAAACGAGATAAAACACTGCTTTCCCAGATAAACAAGAGGTGAGCACTTTGCTGACAATATGGCAACTAGAAACCGTCCGCAGTTACGTGCCCCTTATGATACTACAGAAAATGGCTATGACAATTTCCCACCACCAAAAAGACAAAATGGACGCGCTCCTCCGGAATATGACAACAGATTTAGCTCTCCCCGCGTAAACGAACAGCAAGATAATCGATCCAGAGGCCCCTCCCGAGCACCTTCTAGGCTCGATTTACTAGAAGAAAGGTTAGCTCACCAAGAGAAAAACTCACAAAATCTCCTGGAACGAGCATTCAAAACAAAAGAAGATGTGATAGAAAGTTTAAACTTTACACACGGAACATGGCAGGAGGAGAAACACTCGCGCAGCATGTTACAGGAGCACATACGCACAATCACCGCGGTCGTGAACAGGCTGAACAATGATATAGCGGTGAGTGAACACTCCTTGATAAATCTCTATTCTCGACAAAAAAACAAACGTCCGCTGATGTTGATGCTGTCGTTCGGATGCGAGTAATTATATCACTCGTTCTAACGCACTCATGATTTAATTACTAAGCATCCGAACTCCTAGCTGTATTTTATTCACAGATAAAATACAGGTAGGTATTCATTATTTCTTAAACAAAGGGTAACTCTGTTAAAATCAAACAGATACAGGTTTGTACTAGTTGGCTCTCTTTGGTTAAGGTGTATTTTAACTGCATCCGCTGAAGTGTGATAAAAATATGACGTAATAACAGTGTTATTTTTTGTAATAATTTATTATGCAGTAGTATGCGCGTGCATCCCCAACACCATATAAGGAAGTAAACGCAATTTTCAGAGAAATCCCTTTCGTTTTTAAACCGCTTATTTACATTTTGGTTGTTTCTTCCGTTTCAATCTTCAGTGGTAAATGACTGTGCGTAAGTAATTTGCAGTGTAAAAACAGTTTTTAAATGAGAATGGCAGATACTGGGCTTCGACAGAAACTTTCCCCTAACCAGTAACTAGAGGAGATTTTTAGAAAAATTACAGAATTGAAATTAAGTAGTTACACTGAAATACCTAGCTTAAATGACATTCAGAAGCAAAATAGCAGATTCAGGGCCAAGTTGAAATGATTTTCTTTTCCTTTTTTACCTGTCCACTTTTAACAGAAGGGTTGTTCCCGGATTCCTATGTATCCTTCCCCTCTCTCTGGGGCGGCTCTAAATAACCTATACTGTGTTGATGAGCCATTAAACAACATTCAATTCAATTCAATTAACAGTAGGGACTGATACATACTTTAAAATAGTCTTTTGTAACAGGCATCATAATTATGTGGGGAAAAAATGTTGAGTTTCCAGTGTCATAGTCAGTGTATTTCCCTAACATTCATCATTTGCTCCAAATATAAAACTGTTATATTAATATAATTATAATCATTTATTGAACAGTTATGTACCATATTCATCTTTATTAGTACCACCCTTCAAAATTATAAGTATAATAAGTGCCATCTTTAGTTCCACTCGGCCTTAGTCAAAAATCATGAAAACTAAGTGCGTTTTTTCCATGCAAAGTTAGAAAATTAGCATGATTGAAAGATTACCGTAAGTCAATACCGAAAGTCACAAAACAGGTTCATATTTGAAACGTTTAATGCGGTAAATTCACAAGATATTATTTCATTAATTTGTCTAAACTCCACAACATAGAAATCATTTATTTTACTGGGCCTTCACTGCTGTACACAATGTAGTTACCAGGCAGTGCTCAGTAACTTTACTGGGCCTTCACTTCTGTACATGATGTAGTTATCAGGCCCTGCTCAGTAAGTTTACTGGGCCTTCACTTCTGTACACGATGTAGTTATCAGGCAATGCTCAGTAACTTAACTGGGCCTTCACTTCTGTACACGATGTAGTTATCAGGTGCTGCTCAGTATATTTACTGGGTCATCACTTCTGTACATGATGTAGTTATCAGGTGCTGCTCAGTAAATTTACTGGGCCTTCACTTCTGTACACGATGTAGTTATCAGGCGCTGCTCAGTAACTTTACTGGGCCTTCACTTCTGTATACGATGTAGTTTCAGGCGCTGCTCAGTAACTTTACTGGGCCTTCACTTCTGTATACGATGTAGTTATCAGGCAGTGCTCAGTAACTTTACTGGGCCTTCACTTCTGTACATGATGTAGTTTCAGGCGCTGCTCAGTAACTTTAATGGGCCTTCCAGGGTTCGACACTAACGCTAGTCCGCTAGTCCTGTGCCCACCTGTTTTTCAGGAGGACTACCTAAACGTGAAAGTTGGCTAGTCCGTTGGACTAGTAATTTTTCGAGCCCCATTATAGATATTACGGCCATAAAATACACACCTAATATAGGGCCGGGGTCACTCGATTAGGCGAAGTCGCTTAAAACTTCGCTATGATTTGGCCGACTTCGCTTTTCTATCCATGTTGGGCGAACGTCATTTTCGGGTCAATTTCAGAAATTTCAAATGTGATTTACCGCATAATTAACAAAACCCTCTAAAATACACAATCGTTTTTCACAAGTACCTTATTTAATCCCATTATCATTAAATAACAACACGACTCTTATCTAATCAGGGCAATAGCCTAATTATCGATCATTATCGGTTTGCCTGAGCAAAGATGTGAATATAACCGCCATGTTTGCTCGATAGGCGATTACGTGATTAGATCATGTATGCATTCTATTTAAGTAAACCAATCAGAGCCGTCGTATTTTTCCGTTTGGTGAATAATTAAAAAACGTACTACAAACTAATGCGCAAGGGCTGGGTTATGATTCGACGAGATAATTTGAAACTGATTTTTTTCTGCGATAAATTTAAAATGCGGTTATAATTATATGATTGACATCGGCACAGTTGTAAAGAATCTTTGCGGCGGTCGTCAATAAGCAAAAGCGCAAACTTCTAATGCGTGTTTTACTGACGGCTAATTATGAAATAAAGAAATGTGTTTGGTATAAAGCGAGTTTGTGATTGCTTTATAGACGAGGGAAATCAACGGAAATGTATTGAATCCTACGATTAGTCATAGCCATCAATAACTTATCTATGTCTATGGATTAGATAATGATTTTTTGTTTTGTTACTCAATGCGGGTATGACTGAAAAATAAGTTTGGGGTAATTGTCGAATAATTTGTATTTTTCAGTAAAAATGAAACGAAGACCAGAATAATATTGCATTCGGTTAACATGTGTCAAGTTGGTTAGGGTTGAAAATGCATCTAAATCTTGTGAAAGAAATATAAAAAGATCGGACAGTGAAAGCCTGCCTGGGGAGAAACCGAAAAAAAAGAAAAGATTTACGATTTCAGTTGGTATCTTCAAGACGAAAAGGGTTTTTGGCACTGTTCACTATCAAGTTTGTCTCCTGTTATACACCTGTTTTTTTTTTGTTGCTAAATACACCATTTTTTGGAAGGACCATCTAGTTCTCAGGAGGACTACTAGATTTTTAAAGTCACTAGTCCTTCGGACTACCCGTTTAAAAAAGTTAGTGTCGAACCCTGCCTTCACTTCTGTACACGATGTAGTTATCGGGCAGTGCTCAGTAACTTTACTGGGCCTTCAGTTCCATATACGATGTAGTTATCAGGTGCTGCTCAGTAAATTTACTGGGCCTTCACTTCTATACACGATGTAGTTATCAGGCGCTGCATCAGGTGCTGCTCAGTAAATTAACTGGGCCTTCACTTCTATACACGATGTAGTTATCAGGCGCTGCATAAGGTGCTGCTCAGTAAATTTACTGGGCCTTCACTTCTGTACACGATGTAGTTATCAGGCAGTGCTCAGTAACTTTACTGGGCCTTGACTTCCGTATACGATGTAGTTATCAGGTGCTGCTCAGTAACTTTACTGGGCCTTGACTGCTGTACTGTACATGATGTAGTTATCAGGCAGTGCTCAGTAACTTTATTGGGCCTTCACTTATGTACACTATGTAGTTATCAGGCGCTGCTCAGTAACTTTACTGGGCTTTCACTTCTGTACATGATGTAGTTATCAGGCGCTGCTCAGTAACTTTACTGAGCCTTCACTTCTGTACATGATGCAGTTATCAGGTGCTGCTCAGTAACTTTACTGGGTCTTCACTTTTGTACACGATGTTGTTATCAGGCAGTGCTCAATAACTTTACCGGGCCTTCACTTCTGTACATGATGTAGTTATCAGGCGCTGCTCAGCTCAGTAACTTTACTGGGCCTTTACTTCTGTACACAATGTAGTTATCAGGCAGTGCTCAGTAACTTTACTGGGCCTTCATTTCTGTACATAATGTAGTTATCAGGTGCTGCTTATTAACTTTACTGGGCCTTCACTCTATACACGATGTAGTTATCAGGTGCTGCTCAGTAAATTTACTGGGCCTTCACTTCTGTACACGATGTAGTTAACAGGTGCTGCTCAGTTACTTTACTGGGCCTTCACTTCTGTACACAATGTAGTTATCAGGTGCTGCTCAATAACTTTACTGGGCCTTTACTTCTGTAAACATAGTTAACAGGCGCTGCTCAGTAACTTTACTGGGCCTTCACTTCTGTACACGATGTAGTTATCAGGCAGTGCTCAGTAACTTTACTGGGATTTCACTTCTGTACAGGATGTAGTTAACAGGCGCTGCTCAGTAACTTTACTGGGCCTTCACTTATGTACATGAAGTAGTTATCAGGTGCTGCTCAGTAACTTTACAGTGCCTTAACTTCTGTACACAATGTAGTTATCAGGTGCTGCTCAGTAACTTTACCGGGCCTTCACTTCTGTACACGATGTAGTTAACAGGTGCTGCTCAGTAACTTTACTGGGCCTTCACTTTTGTACACAATGTAGTTATCAGGCGCTGCTCAGTAACTCTACTGGGCCTTCACTTCTGTACACGATGTAGTTAACAGGCGCTGCTCAGTAACTTTACTGGGCTTTCACTTCTGTACAGGATGTAGTTAACAGGCGCTGCTCAGTAACTTTACTGGGCCTTCACTTATGTACATGATGTAGTTATCAGGCACTGCTCAGTAACTTTACTGTGCCTTCACTTCTGTACACAATGTAGTTATCAGGTGCTGCTCAGTAACTCTACTAGGCCTTCACTTCTGTACACGATGTAGTTAACAGGTGCTGCTCAGTAACTTTACTGGGCCTTCTCTTCTGTACACGATGTAGTTATCAAGCGCTGCTCAGTAACTTTACTGGAACTTCACTTCTGTACACGATGCAGTTATCAGGTGCTGCTCAGTAACTTTACTAGGCCTTCACTTCTGTACACGATGCAGTTATCAGGCAGTGCTCAATACCTTTACCGGGCCTTCACTTCTGTACAAGATGTAGTTATCAGGCGCTGCTCAGTAACTTTACGGGGCCTTCACTTCTGTACACGATGTAGTTATCAGGCAGTGCTCAGTAACTTTACTGGGCCTTCATTTCTGTACATAATGTAGTTATCAGGCGCTGCTTATTAACTTTAAAGGGCCTTCACTCTGTACACAATGAAGTTATCAGATGCTGCTCAGTAAATTTACTGGGCCTTCATTTCTGTACACGATGTTGTTAACAGGTGCTGCTCAGTAACTTTACTGGGCCTTTACTTCTGTAAACATAGTTAACAGGCGCTGCTCAGTAACTTTACTGGGCCTTCACTTCTGTACACGATGTAGTTATCAGGCAGTGCTCAGTAACTTTACTGGGCTTTCACTTCTGTACAGGATGTAGTTAACAGGCGCTGCTCACTAACTTTACTGGGCCTTCACTTCTGTACACAATGTAGTTATCAGGTGCTGCTCAGTAACTTTACTGGGCCTTCACTTCTGTACATGATGTAGTTAACAGGTGCTGCTAGGTAACTTTACTGGGCCTTCACTTCTGTACACGATGTAGTTATCAGGCGCTGCTCAGTAACTTTACTGGGCCTTCACTTCTGTACACGATGTAGTTATCAGGTGCTGCTCAGTAACTTTACTGGGCCTTCACTTCTGTACACGATGTAGTTAACAGGCGCTGCTCAGTAACTTTACTGGGCCTTCACTTATGTACGCGATGTAGTTATCAGGCAGTGCTCAGTAACTTTACTGGGCTTTCACTTCTGTACAGGATGTAGTTAATAGGCGCTGCTCAGTAACTTTACTGTGCCTTCACTTCTATACACAATGTAGTTGTCAGGTGCTGCTCAGAAACTTTACTGGGCCTTCACTTCTGTACACGATGTAGTTAACAGGTGCTGCTCAGTAACATTACTGGGCCTTCACTTCTGTACACGAAGTAGTTATCAGGCGCTGCTCAGTAACTTTACTGGGCCTTCACTTCTGTACACGATGTAGTTAACAGGTGCTGCTCAGTAACTTTACTGGGTCTTCACTTCTGTACGCGATGTTGTTATCAGGCACTGCTCAGTAAATTTACTGGGCCTTAACTTGTGTACACGATGTAGTTAACAGGTGCTGCTCAGTAACTTTACTGGGCCTTCACTTCTGTACACGAAGTAGTTATCAGGCGCTGCTCAGTAACTTTACTGGGCCTTCACTTCTGTACATGATGTAGTTAACAGGTGCTGCTCAGTAACTTTACTGGGCCTTCACTTCTGTACACGATGTAGTTATCAGGTGCTGCTCAGTAACTTTACTGGACCTTCACTTCTGTACATGAAGTAGTTATCAGGCGCTGCTCAGTAACTTTACTGGGCCTTCACTTCTGTACACGATGTAGTTAACAGGTGCTGCTCAGTAACTTTACTGGGCCTTCACTTCTGTACACGAAGTAGTTATCAGGCGCTGCTCAGTAACTTTACTGGGCCTTCACTTCTGTACACAATGTAGTTAACAGGTACTGCTCAGTAACTTTACTGGGCCTTCACTTCTGTACACGAAGTAGTTATCAGGCGCTGCTCAGTAACTTTACTGGGCCTTCACTTCTGTACACAATGTAGTTAACAGGTGCTGCTCAGTAACTTTACTGGGTCTTCACTTCTGTACGCGATGTTGTTATCAGGCACTGCTCAGTAACTTTACTGGGCCTTCACTTCTGTACACGATATAGTTAACAGGTGCTGCTCAGTAACTTTACTGGGTCTTCACTTCTGTACACGAAGTAGTTATCAGGCGCTGCTCAGTAACTTTACTGGGCCTTCACTTCTGTACACGATGTAGTTAACAGGTGCTGCTCAGTAACTTTACTGGGCCTTCACTTCTGTACACGATGTAGTTATCAGGTGCTGCTCAGTAACTTTACTGGGCCTTCACTTCTGTACACGAAGTAGTTATCAGGCGCTGCTCAGTAACTTTACTGGGCCTTCACTTCTGTACACGATGTAGTTAACAGGTGCTGCTCAGTAACTTTACTGGGCCTTCACTTCTGTACACGAAGTAGTTATCAGGTGCTGCTCAGTAACTTTACTGGGCCTTCACTTCTGTACACGATGTAGTTAACAGGTGCTGCTCAGTAACTTTACTGGGCCTTCACTTCTGTACACGAAGTAGTTATCAGGCGCTGCTCAGTAACTTTACTGGGCTTTCACTTCTGTACACGATGTAGTTAACAGGTGCTGCTCAGTAACTTTACTGGGCCTTCACTTCTGTACACGATGTAGTTAACAGGTGCTGCTCAGTAACTTTACTGGGCCTTCACTTCTGTACACGATGTAGTTAACAGGTGCTGCTCAGTAACTTTACTGGGCCTTCACTTCTGTACACGATGTAGTTAACAGGTGCTGCTCAGTAACTTTACTGGGCCTTCACTTCTGTACACGATGTAGTTAACAGGTGCTGCTCAGTAACTTTACTGGGCCTTCACTTCTGTACACGATGTAGTTATCAGGTGCTGCTCAGTGCAGTTTCGTTGACAGGGAAAGGTACATATGAGGATGAATATGTTATAAATTTACTGTTCATTGGTGACAACACTATGTGTTAAACCGTGATTCATTATGTGCAAATCTCATGTTTAGTATTGTGAAAAATTATGTGACAATTACTGGCATGTGTGATGTGACAGTTCAATTCAGAACAGTTGATTGTGTCACCATCTTTACGATTTCACCTAAACTACTCCATCACCTGGCAAATCTGGTTTGAATTAATTGGTTACAATATCTGTCAAGGATTCTATTGTTTATTCAATGTCATGCCAAGCACACAGTAATTAACAACTAATCCATGTCTTGAGTTATGACACTTGCTTATCTATCGATGACATTCCACCAAATGAAAGATATTTGAAAGATACAATGACCTGTCAGGGGTTAATCTGCTTTGCACGTTCTTGTCAATCCATAGCCAACAATGCCTTGGTGTCTCAGTTGTATTGGTACATTTCAAGGCTACAGTATTGGTACATCTCATGGCTACAGTATTGGTACATCTCATGTCTACAGTATTGGTACATCTCATGGCTACAGTATTGGTACATCTCATGGCTACAGTATTGGTACATCTCATGGCTACAGTATTGGTACATCTCATGGCTACAGTATTGGTACATCTCATGTCTACAGTATTGGTACATCTCATGGCTACAGTATTGGTACATCTCATGGCTACAGTATTGGTACATCTCATGGCTACAGTATTGGTACATCTCATGGCTACAGTATTGGTACATCTCATGGCTACAGTATTGGTACATCTCATGGCTACAGTATTGGTACATCTCATGGCTACAGTATTGGTACATCTCATGGCTACAGTATTGGTACATCTCATGGCTACAGTATTGGTACATCCCATGGCTACAGTATTGGTACATCTCATGGCTACAGTATTGGTACATCTCATGGCTACAGTATTGGTACATCTCATGGCTACAGTATTGGTACATCTCATGGCTACAGTATTGGTACATCTCATGGCTACAGTATTGGTACATCTCATGGCTACAGTATTGGTACATCTCATGACTACAGTATTGGTACATCTCATGGCTACAGTATTGGTACATCTCATGGCTACAGTATTGGTACATCTCATGGCTACAGTATTGGTACATCTCATGGCTACAGTATTGGTACATCTCATGGCTACAGTATTGGTACATCTCATGGCTACAGTATTGGTACATCTCATGGCTACAGTATTGGTACATCTCATGGCTACAGTATTGGTACATCTCATGGCTACAGTATTGGTACATCTCATGGCTACAGTATTGGTACATCTCATGGCTACAGTATTGGTACATCTCATGGCTACAGTATTGGTACATCTCATGGCTACAGTATTGGTACATCTCATGGCTACAGTATTGGTACATCTCATGGCTACAGTATTGGTACATCTCATGGCTACAGTATTGGTACATCTCATGGCTACAGTATTGGTACATCTCATGGCTACAGTATTGGTACATCTCATGGCTACAGTATTGGTACATCTCATGGCTACAGTATTGGTACATCTCATGGCTACAGTATTGGTACATCTCATGGCTACAGTATTGGTACATCTCATGGCTACAGTATTGGTACATCTCATGTCTACAGTATTGGTACATCTCATGGCTACAGTATTGGTACATCTCATGGCTACAGTATTGGTACATCTCATGTCTACAGTATTGGTACATCTCATGGCTACAGTATTGGTACATCTCATGTCTACAGTATTGGTACATCTCATGGCTACAGTATTGGTACATCTCATGTCTACAGTATTGGTACATCTCATGGCTACATGCATTTACTCATTAAATCCTGAAGTGTCGCGTTGACACACGATTGTAATTGGATAATACTCAGGTTTTCAATTAACGTAACACAGGCTCATTGTGAAACTGTTGTATGTTGTTCTTTACTTACATGCAGTTACAGTAGTGTCGCAATCACTCCTCGCTGGAGTACATAGCCTGATTTACTGCCATGATACATTCATAGGAAAGCAGGTCGATCTAATGAAAGAACGAATTGTGACATCTTTCCAGTCACTGTCTTAGCATCTGAAAATAATGTTTGCTAGAATGCTGTAGATAGAATTCCCAGTCTAAAAAAAACAAAACCTTTTTTTTTTTTTTTTTTTTAGAAAGTGAGACTTTCCATTGTTTGTATGTTAAAATCATTTGCTAAGTTTAATACCTGATTGATATTATACCTAAAGCATACATTTGTAATAAAAGTTTTGTCTTAAAAAAAACATTCCCCTAAATAAAATCACGCTTATTTTTCCCCAAATTTGACAATCTTGTGCTTCTTTTTCCCAAAATCAGCAGGCCTAGGCCTTTTCCCAATTTTCTCGAAAAAAGCCCTGTTGTCATGAGTCTACGGAGTGGTATTCCAGAGTGGCAGCACTATAAGGTTGAGTATTGAACTCACTCACTGCTACGAGCAGACACCATCATGATCTATCTGAAAAGTTGTTAACATTAAACCCCATACATACATCAATTCAATTCAGTTTACAATAGCTTGTTACTGTACAGCAATTCAATTCAGTTTACAATAGCTTGTTACCTTGTTACTGTACATCAATTCAATTCAGTTTACAATAGCTTGTTACTGTACAGCAATTCAATTCAGTTTACAATAGCTTGTTACCTTGTTACTGTACATCAATTCAATTCAGTTAACAATAGCTTGTTACTGTACATCAATTCAATTCAGTTTACAATAGCTTGTTACCTTGTTACTGTACATCAATTCAATTCAGTTTACAATAGCTTGTTACTATACATCAATTCAATTCAGTTTACAATAGCTTGTTACCTTGTTACTGTACATCAATTCAATTCATTTTACAATAGCTTGTTACTGTACATTACCCTGAAGTCTCATTTATTTGGTGTCTTTGGGTGCTTTTTTTTTTACATACGGATGTTTATAGATGCACCCGGAGGACGGCACCTGTCAAAAATCGTCTTGCTGTTCGTAGATGTGTATTTTATGCACTAATCACCCTGGTGACAGAGCTGTAGATAATTTTTGACTGCACTGAGTATTTACTAAGATTCAAAATTTACAGAATTATGGACTTTTGTTTTAATTAGAATTTCTTTCACATTAAGAAATTAACAGATCTTTTAGACATTTATTATTCTTGATTTTGCCCATCATCGGCTAGAGCAAAAAAGCGGGGGTATTCATCACCTTCAGTGACAGTTCTGGTTGTTAAAGGTTTAGAGTATTTGTAGTAAGTTGATGAGTAATGATACTAACAATTTAAAAAAAAATAGGGGTTTTATTAAAAAAAACGTACAATGAGTGAAATACTCAAAACCTCAGCTTATCTGTGACTTTGCACCCGTATTGAACACATGATTTCATATTTCATGCCAACCCCCTTTTGAACAGATACCATAATGACGGAATCCTTTTGAAATGTGTCATCTCCTTTATATTTCCTCTCAATATGCACTTTTGAAGTAGGTGTGCATTATTGACGTGCCTACTGACTTAAAAATTACTGTGGCGTGTGAGTGAAACTTAACGGAATTGGTTACTCCATTTTCAATAAAACAAGCTGTAGAACATACTAATTTTCCTTAGTTATAAACAACTGTGATCTTTTCCAGTCATTGGAGGAGTCAATCCGGTCTCGTGACTCCGCCACGGTCGGTACCAACACTGCGGTGAAGAACCTTGAAGTTCACCATGTTGCCACTCTCACAGATCTTCGAGGCAGAATTGTCCGTTGTGATACGTCCATATCGAAACTGTCGGCTGATTTGAAGCAGAGTTTTGAGGCAATAAAGCAGACATCAGGTATGCAGCAAGATTCACAGAACCGACTCATGGAGAGAATTCACTCTATTGAGTCAAAGGTGAGTGCTTCACTGTAATTTCTTGCATACCGGACAAGTGGCTAGGTATTTCCATCTCACCCTAGGCTCAAGATAACATTCATGCACGCACCAACATCCGGTATGCAGGAAAACATGTAAAACGTTAGTAGCTGGCGGCGTCAATGCACAACATGTCTTTGATATGCAAGAAACAGAATCTATCATGGGTATTCGGTTCAGATAGGGAATTCCAACTCGATGTTTAAATGTTTTAATCGGAACCTCGGCAGAACCTCGGTTCCGATAACAACACTTATACCTCGGGTTGGAATTCCCTATCTTCACCAGATACCCATGAAAAATCTTATAATATTATACTTATTGTGTTAGAGCCAGTCAAACGATACATTTTATTAAATGTTATTGATTACTGAAGAAATAGAATAGTGTTTTATTTAGGGTGATTAATTGTGGTTATACGTGTCACTGTGTGTGCAATTGTAAACAATAATTTCTCTCGCACTTAAGCTATGTTGGCGCTAATTGAGCAAATACACTCAAATTTAATAAAATATTCGAACAAAATGAAAAAACATACTACTGTTTAAGATCATTTCTGAAGATTTAGTAACCATTGGCTATTTTGGCTACTGCTAGAGCTAACATAGCTTAATTAACCCTTAACCACTAAGCGCGACTATAATAGCCTTTACATCCATTGTAAACCCAGATCAGCCTATGAGTAACTCACAAGCTGATCAGGGTTTACAATGTCTTTCTCGCAGGCTGATCAGGCTTTACAATGTTTGGCTGCTGATCAGTCATTTCCCCCAAAACACCCCTTTGTCGCATAAATGGAATGGTCTTAATTCAATGAAAGAACAGTTCATTGTATATATGTAGCGGGTTAAGGGTTAAGGGTGTGAAATTATTGACAACTCCTAACAGTTCAAATTGATATGCAATGAATAGCCCTATATTATACTCTAGAATAGGATAATAGTGCACAAAAATAAATGTTTACTTTTTGAAATACTTTTCCTAAGCTTTTGTGTATATCCTCATGTGTTTAACCTTTTTTAAAAGAAAAAATAGTCAACAAAATAAATGAAGTAAAAGGAGAAAATGCATTTTTGGATACACTGAAATGTTTTTCACCTGTGTGGTCTTGTTTCATTCCTCAAAAGGTTCATCTGAATATTATTCATTTTATTTGATTTAAATCTCTTTATGATTTCAATTTGTTCCGGTCAGTGTGTGTTTGGTTTTGGTGTTTAATATTTATCTGTTTAAATGATTCGATGAATTTATTGACCCTATTTTGGTGAAAGGACAAGGTATGATAAGGGGGTATTTTGGCCTCCATGTAGAAGTAAATTGATCATGTTCTATCTTCAAAAAATATTTTTAATTATTTTATCTAGAAGAATTAACGCGGTCTTAAAAATTGCATTTTTGGGAATTTTATTAGATTTTGTAGATTTTGGACCTTTCTGGGCAAGATTTGATCCCAAAAATATAAAACGCACCTCCAAGCACACACAGTTATTTGATTGATGATGCATCCCTATCAAGTTACTATTTCAACAAAATATCAGCTGTGCTCAAGGGTACACTCTGTATTTCCAAGACCAAAAACTGATCGAAAACTGCTGAAAATTAACAAAAATGTATTTTTTTGAAAGAAAAGGCCTTGTTTGTGAGGCTCTTAAACTCATTTAGAGCCTTCAAACACACTTTTAATGAGTTTTAATATTGATTCAGTCCATTTGTAGCTAAACTAGTGCATTAAAACTTTCAATATTGGGGGCCAATTTTGTCCCTTATCATACCTAGTCCTTTCTGCATATGGATACTTAGTGATTTTATAACGAGATATTTTAGTATTTATGTACATGGAATTAAATGCTTTTTGACAATAATTATAATATTTTGTCATAAATATGTGGGTCTCGGACTTTTTGTCAGGGTACAATTTCTGAGTCTCAGCTTGTGTTGGTGGTGTATTGACCAGACTGCGAGTATGGTTCAAATATTGACCTGACATGGTAAACCAATTCTTGTATGTCATGTCTGGGGTCTACTTTGTTTGAAATATGGTTCATGTCATGTAAATGGTATAACCTCAGTGTCACCATCTATTCACGATACATTGACCAAACTGCATCAGTTTTTTTTGTCTACCCAAATGTCATTGTGTGGGCCGTGGCCATTTATTTTCCCTCTTCGCCAATGCCATGCGGTAAGCAGTCCAGGAACATTTGACTCTCTTGTCTAATATTTACTTTGTTATGGCTTCTTGCAGATTACATCAGTAACAGGAAATCTTGAGAGAGCGTCGGGAGAGCAGAGGATGAAACTGCAGCACCTAGAAGGCGACACTGGTCAGCAGATGGCGCAACTTGACTCACGCACACGGCAGATCATTGACGATCTCAAAAATAACATCTCTACATACCAGCAACATGCAGATGTAGAGCGGGAAAAGTTGGAAGGAAAATTATTGTCAGCCCTAGATAGTCATGCACAAATGCGTGACCAAATGATTGTAAGTTGGACTACACTAGCTGCAAGGTCGTTACTGTTTCAATGTAGTTTGATGTTGTGATCTAGTAGTCCAATTATTTAGCATAAGTTTTAAATTATATGAAAAGTATCAAAAACAGCCAATGGGGGGGGGGGGGGGGGGGGGGGGGGGGGGCCATCGCATATCCCCATACTTTTTAATTAGTAAAAAATCACACGAGCCATTAATGTCAATGAGAAAATTCGAAGTCTGTATGACAGAGAAGCTAGATGAAACAAACATCAGATGTAGACTAATTCAACATTTTGATACCTCCCAACCACCCAAGATGAACCTCAGGCAATTTTCGTCTATGCACTCCTGTTGCAATGTCATTCAATTCGATATGCAACATGACCCTATTTGGAAAAAAAACAACTTTGCTTAAGACTCCATTATTGTCATTTGATTCTGTGTTAATAGTCCGGTTGCCAACCCATTTTTAGCCATGACCTAAAAGTATCGTCCACACAATGTTTTTTGATGGTTTTAATATATTTAAGGTATGCTGATTCAGATTCTGAATTATGCCACATTGGAATCCTTGAGGAAATTGAAATATCCAAGATGGCCAATATTTTTGGCTTCTGCATTAGCTAGGACATTAATTTTGGTGTATATGGATAGTTTTTTTGGGTCAAGGAATACATTTCTGACTCGAGGTTACTTATATGTTAAATACCATACAAATATCCAAGATGGCTGCCAATATGGCTCCCATGACATTAAAATGACTATATCTAGGCTTCTGCATTAGTCGGGAAATTCATTTGTGTGTCTATAGATAGGTTTTTGGCGTCAAGGAATCAATTTTTAAAATCACCTTACTTATAAGTTAAATACAAATATCCAAGATGACTGCCTTGACATTAAAATGGCACTATCTTGAACCATTTTCTTACTTCATTTGACTATTACATGTGTCATGCATGTATTTTAAAATATTGATGTATGGCAGCCGAGATTGCTACCATCAATGCAAAATGGGCTGTAAAACCCCTAAGCATGAGTTAACCTGAACTCAAAATAATGTTTACACGCTGCTTTGCACCTCTGGAAAAAATGCTGCCGAGATACCTACAAAAAACTACTACGGTTTTATATCGGCTTCTAACGGATGTATCAGATAACGAGGTCAATCACACGTCATCTGGTTGACTAGTGACCTGAATATCATCGCAGAGATTTTCATTGCTTGACTCAGCATCATTTACAGAAAACAGTGCATGCTAGCTGAGCAGTGTAAGCACCCATCTCAGGGGTTGCTCAGATGCAGGATTGCTCAGATGCATACACAACTGCATATTATCATCTTAAAGCTACAGAACCTGTATTTAAATCCTTTTCTTCTTTGTAGGCGTGTCTTTATTTGTAACTTCATGTTCACCAGCTCATGGCGAAATCGGGTATTTAAATGATCAAGTTTAACGCAGGACATCATTTACTTTATAAACATCGAGCAGTGCACATCATTTCTCTTCACAGGTAGCATTATGATTTTACAAGAAAAAATGTTTGCCTTTTTCGTAACTCGAACACGCAACCTTCTAATTTACAGTCCAGCGTACTTAACACAGAGCTATGGCGAATTCTTGAGAATTCTGTATATTTAGTAACATATAATTTTATTATGATTTAAAATAATTTAAAGCATTTGAATGACCCTCAAGATGTATCAGTATATACTCCATCATTTCACACGTGTAAATAACCATGTGTTGTGTACTTAATACTATTTATTATCAATTTAACTAAGATTCCGTCACAAAACTTTAGTCTCGATTTTTTATTTAGCGGATGATAAGTTTGTGCGGGTGTTTGTGCTATAGTTATTTCATAATTACTATTTAGTATTAAAAATGCTACAATATACCAACAAGATTCCATGGTGTAGGGGTAAAACCGCCATGTGACATTTAAAACTGCAAGGTCCAAGGTTCAAATACGGTTCTGTGCAACTCTTTTTTTTATAAAATATATTCGGAAGCCTTGTATTATCGATGTTACCTATACGAATGTGATATTTTACGCATCAATTTCTGGCTTACCGTTATATACACACTTTTTGGCCATTCATCGAATTGAAACTACTTCACCCCTGACTTATTCATATTCATGAGTTAGTATCAGATTTTGTATAGCGTCTGTAGCTTTAATTATGGATAGCAGGGGTATATCTGATCACGCTGTCACAGGAGAGAGAGAGGCTTGACATTTGACCAGTTTGTTAGAAATGTACCTCCAAAATTGGTCAACAAAGTATTGAGCTGTGCTATTTGACGGTCAATTAGGGGCGTCCATGGCCGAGTGGTTAGAGTCTCTGACATGCAATCACTTGCCCCTCACTGCTGTAGGTTCGATCCCTCAGGGGCCTAGGAATCCGGAGGGGCACCAGTCCTGGGGTCTTCCTCCACCAGTGGAAGCTGGAAAGTCGCCATATGACCTTAGCTGTTGGTGCGACTGTAAAATCCAATTCAATTCAATTCAATTGACGGTCAATTAATTATTCACAGGATTTTGTTTTTGTTATTCTCATATCACCACAGCAATATTGGTAAGCCCATGACTCTAGAATTTATTAATTGGATGTCAGAAATTGCACCAGATCCAGACTTCGAAGCTTTTTTTCTCACAGCCATTGTCACAACTTTGTTGGTTAAAGGCCCATTGAATCCTTCAGGCCAACTCGCTTCATATGTATTCATCTGTTTCTTATCAATAGCGACTGCATTATCAACATTTACTCTTACCGGACTGATACTCATAGAGGCGATGTTTATTATGCCATACGGGTATTCATCAGGATTTAGTTGTTTAATGCATGAGATTTCATATCGACTATATCTTTGATGCACCAAATGCATACATACAGACTTTTTGCCCATCTTTTCAGAGCAGATGGATTGAGGGTATTACCAACAACCCCCCCTGGTCCATGACCATACCACATAAATATTGTTTCAATAAACATATCTGGCAATATAGCATTCCATAGCCCAGGTTTGTGGTGCATCGACAGGACTTCTTTTAGAAGACATTCCATTGAACGTAATATAAACCATATCTGGCATAGGTTATATGTATGGCTGCAAACAAGTATGGCGTCACAGAATTGACAGCCAGTACCCCCAGTCTGCCTCTCTTTCAGCTCTTTCAATAGCATCATAATGAACACTGGCTTAATATGTCTAACCAAAGTTTAGATGTTCTATTACGAGCAGCCCTAGATCTTATAATACCAATAGATTCTCATGACTATTAACATATTTTAACACGCATTGCAAGACTTCCTCGGTGACTATCTTAAGAGCCCTTGTGTTCTGTGGATAATTCTTTCCGGAGAGTATACGTGCTATGCCTCCAAAATCAGCTTTCAGAACCTCCTCTTATCCACTCTTAGCATTAAGACACCTACACCAACAACAAAGCTCATAAGAATAAGTATACTCTCAAGTTTTGGAATGAAATTGTTGAATAATGTAGGATGTAGCACATAATATTAATCATCATACGGTGCAGCTGTTGATCAGCTATAAAGACTGAAATCCTGGCCTCAGGCATAGCATCATCATTGTGTCTGGATCAGATAGCACCATATCTATAAGTGGCATGCATTTGGTTGCAGGTTTGTCTGGATCAGATAGCACCATATCTATTAGTGGCATGCATTTGGTTGCAGGTTTGTCTGGATCAGATAGCACCATATCTATAAGTGGCATGCATTTGGTTGCAGGTTTGTATTTAGGGCAGCCATCTAGATAACTAAAACAGCTTAATTAAAAAGTTGAGCACCAAGATGATCCCCAAAACCTAGTCAAAGACACCAAGCTGATCTACACAGGAAAAATATATATCTAGGCCTGAAATTCTTATGTTTTACATATGTGATACATATGCATTCCACATATGTATTTCATATGAAAGTAACACATATGTAATACATATGAAAATATATTTTACTAAAAAAAATTAAAAATAAAAAAGGATCATATTCTACCATTTTTTAAAAAAAACACTGTATTTCAGGTATAAGAATTTCATATGAAATACATATGTATACATTTCATATGTGGTACAGGTGTATTATTTTAACATCAAACATATATGAGATGCATATGTAACACATATGTATCATTTACATATGTGGCACGTATGTAAATAACATGATGTATATATGAAAGAAACATGCAAATAATAAGAAGGTAATACATATGTGGCACATGTCACAACATTTTTCCTGCGTAGAATTCAATATATTGTCATGTTAATGTCACGGCAGTCATCTTGGTAGCCATCTTGGATATTTGTATTTAACTCATAAGAAAGGTGGAGTCGGAAATGGATTCCTTGACCCCGAAAACCTTGTCACAGACACCAATATGTTTGTCCTAGCTAATGCAGAAGCCAAGGTATAGTCATTTTAATGTCACGGCAGCCATCTTGGATATTTGTATTTAACTTATAAGTAAGGTAAAGTTCGAAATGGATTCCTTGACCCAAAAAACCTATCCATAGACACCAAAGTTAATGTCCTAGCAAATCGGAAGCCAATATATTGTCATTTTAATGTCACGGCAGCCATCTTGGTGGCCATCTTGGATATTTCAATTTCCTCAAGGATGCCAATGTGGCATCATTCAGATTTAGAATCAGCATATCTTAAATATACTAAAACCATCAAAAAATATTGTGTGGACGATAATTTTGGGTTTTGTCGTCTATTGCTGGACTATAATGACATTCATTCTTTTCTTTTCAGGCAAACCTAGAAACAAAGATCAATGAGCACAATTTTGTAACAGAGAACAAACTACGGAAGTTAGAGGACATGATCTTGTCTGAAGGAGAAAGACTTACAGAAATGCAGCAGGTAAGGTCCAGTTATAACTATGTTGTGCAACCTAGAGCAAACTATGGAAGTTAGAGGACATGATCTTGTATGAAGGAGAATGCTCACAGAAATGCAGCAGGAAATGTCCAGTTATAATTGTGTTGTGTAATATAGAACAAACTACAGAAGTTAGAGGACATGATCTTGTATGAAGGAGAATGCTCGCAGAAATACAGCAGGTAACATCAGGTCATAACTGTGTTATGTAACATAGAACAAACTACGGAAGTTAGAGGACATGAACTTGTATGAAGGAGAATGCTCACAAAAATACAGCAGGTAAAGTCAGGTCTTAATTATGTTAGGACATTTTGTAACATAGAACAAACTACGGAAGTTAGAGGACATGTGAACGCCTCACAGAAATACAGCAGGTAAGTTCAAGTTATAAACTGTGATACGTAACTAAGATCTAGCTACAGAAGTTAGAGGACATGATCTTGTCTGAAGGAGAACAACTCACAGAAATGTTGCATGTTAGTGTTTATACAAATTGTTTTTACTCCATCTTTTATTTGCAGCATCTGGAGAACAAAGTGATCACACGGTTAGACGGGGCATTGCGTCAGCAACACGACGAGACTGCCAAGTTGAAACGTGACACACGTGACGGCTTCTCTACAGTTCACGAGAGTATTAGCAACATGAAGACAGTTATGGAGGGAAAACAGAAACTTCTGGAGGATCAGTTACGCAAAGAAATCAGTCAAATACGTAAAATGGTGGTACTCGTCTGATAGAGTAGATTTACTCAGTTTTTTAGTGTATGAACATATATGTTTCATGATGTGATATTAGCAAGGAAAGTTTTAACATAAACAGAATAGGTACGCTGCGGTGACCAGATTATATGACTTATATAGAGATTATTTAACGATGGGTTTGATAATCAGCAATTCTTTTCAAGAGATGGATGGTGTGTGTTTTTCAGGAGTGTGGATGCCAAAGAAATTACACTTCTTTCCATTGAAATAGAGAATTCCTGATAATGGAACCAATACATTGAATGATCTATAATATTTTAATATATTTTTTGTATCATTTATATTAACATGTTTAAGCCTGTACTTTCACCCAAATTACCATGGTCAATTTGAGCGCATTTCATAAATAGACAGTAAGGTTTTTTATACCTCCTCTTTCAGAAGTGGGGGCAATATAGGAATCACTTTGCCCGTAACGTCACGTCGCGTAACACATTATTGTTGCTTTGCATCGCCTAAGACATTTTTAGCTCGACTATTCGAAGAATAGTGAGAACTATCTTACTCACCACGGTGTCGGTGTTGGCATTGGCATCGGCGTCCCCAGCTTCACCTTAAAGTTTTTGTGCAGTAGATTTATAACTTCAATACTACTGAAGCTATTGCACTAAAACTTTATACTAATGTTTCCCATCAAACTTTGCACCTTATCGAACAATCCCCTTAACTCTTCCTTGCATTTTGACAAAGTTATGGCCCTTTGATTGTCATGTCTTTACCTTAAAGTTTTTGTGCAATAGATTTATAACTTCAAAACTACTCAAGTTATTGCATTAAAACTTTAAACTAATGTTTCACATCAAATGCTGTACCTTATCCAACAATCCCCATAACTTTTCCATTTATTTTGACAAAATTGTGGCCCCTGAATTGGTAAAAAATTTCATTTTTACATGAAAGTATATAGGAAAAACACTTCAAAATCTTCTTCTCCGAAACAAAAAGGGCTGCAGCTTAGATATTTTGTTTGTAGCATTTTCTAGTAGTCCTCTACCAAGTTTGCTCAAATGGTGACCCTGGGGGTCAGAATTGGACCCATCTCGGGGGGTCACAAGAAGTGAAACATGAGGGTGTGGGTGGGCCCCCTGAGTCATAACTTAGTAACTGTTAAGATCCCCAACCTATAACCATATATAAACTTACTGGACATGAACAGACAGATACAACCATCTAACCAGCATAGACACCGGGTTGCTTCCCCACCCCTGGGGACATAGCCGCTCGGTCATAACTTGGAAACCATTGAGATCCCCACCCTATAACCATATATACACTTACTGGGCATGAACAGATGGATACAACCACCCAATCAGCATAGACCCCGGACTCCTTCCCCACTCCTGGTGACATAGCCCCTGGGTCATAACTTGTAAACCGTTGAGATCCCCACCCTATAACCATATATACACTCAATGGGCATGAACAGACGGATACAACAACTCAACAAGCATAGACCCTGATCTCCTTCCCCAACCCTGGGGACATAGCCTCTGGGTCATAATTTGGAAACCGTTAAGATCCCTACCCTATAACCATATGTACACTTACTGGGCATGAACAGACGGATACAACTATCCAACAGCATAGACCCTGGACTCCTTCCCCATCCCTGGTGAAATAGCTCCTGGGTCATAACTTGTCATAATTTGGAAACCTTTGAGATCCCTACCCTATAACCATATATACATTTACTGGGCATTAACAGACGGATACAACCATCCAACCAGCGTAGACCCTAGGCTTCTTCCCCACCTTTGTGGACTTAGCTCCTGGGTCAAACTTTACAAATAATTTGATATTTTTAGCTCAACTGTTCGAAGGATCTTATTGGAGTTCATGGTCATACAATGCATTTATGTGTTGATAGGCTCTTAGCATCAGGTTAATGTTTACGTCCGCAGTTCTTAACATGTAAATAACTTCAAAAAATTTTAACCAATCATCATTAAACTTATTATAAATGGGACGAGGATTGTATCTATTGAGTTAAAGATCATTGGATGAAAGGTTAAGTTCAAAAAGGGGTCAAAGGTCAAATGCACATATACTTTTAACATATTTTCTTCAAATTTTCAACGTATAAAATTTGCATTATGTATCCTTTGAAAGGGTTATTATGAAATTACCTCCATGTCATCACAGAAACATTGTGGCCCTAGATTTAATGAAAATTCCAATGTTTTCCTTCTTGACACATCCAGCTCGCCCCTTTGTTTTCACTTTTTTTTTCTGATGGTATGCCGGGAGTATCATTTCTTGTTCTCTGAAAATTAGAATAGTCGAGCTGCGCTGTCCTCTGACAGCTCTTGTTATTACTTGCATTCATCAAACAGTTTTGAGTGGGTTGTTCCCAAACTTCATGTACACATAACAATGGATGACCTTATGTCCCTCTACATCACCCATTGTTCATTACAGAATTATGGCCCTTTGTTGGACTTAGAATTTAAGCAGGGGTATTCATCACCTTCTGTGATAGTTCTAGTTTCAATGTTAGTTAAACATTATGTGTGATGAAGTTTCGTTCTACGAGAAATCCTCATACATGTATTTCAATTAAAATCATTGTTTTGCGACACATTAACCAACAAAAAAAAGAAAGGATCATTTGGTTAAAATCAGAATAAAAATGTACGTCTGCTATCTCCATTAAAAACATATATCTCAGAGACGCAAGAATTAAACTATAGCATCATTGGTTAAATTCAAAATGAAAGTTGTGTCAAGCTATAGCCCTGAGATACATGCTTTTAACTATAGCATCCTTAGTTATACTCGAAATGAAAGTTGCGTCTGCAATCGGCATGGCAGTAAAACTATGGCTCAGAGATGCATGCACTGAACTATAGTATCCATGGTTATACTCAAAATGAAAGTTGCGTCTGCAATCAGCATGGCAGAAAACTATGGCTCAGAGATGCATGCACTAAACTATAGTATCCATGGTTATACTCAAAATGAAAGTTGCATCTGCAATTCTACAAACATTCTCTTTTATTCCCAAATCCTGAATTGTTACAAACCCTATTAACATCTCGCCAATATTGTACAGGCAAATGAAGGGACATATAATTATTATTCACTAGTCGTCTGCATCTATATTGGAAAAAGGAGTGAACATGACTAGTGTATTATTGTTAAAGAATGTTTTAAAATATTATGTTCATGTGCTAAATACCTTTTATTGGTTCTGCACAGCAAATGTAATACTGAATTTGTCCCAATATTTCAAATATTCGGATTTTAAAATTCACTCATTTATGTTTACATTTATTCCATTTTATGTATCCTATATCATACAGTAATATCAAATTGCTTATATACACATAGATACAGATTTTATTCATATATAGAGTAGCAAATGGTATATGTCTTCCATCTGGTACACAGAGAATCTCAGCGATGTTGAGCTGAAAAGATAGCCGCGACATCAGTTGCAAAATGTTGCCACATTGTCAGTTGCAAAATGTTGCCATCATACAAAAATGTTCTTCCAGTTCATTAGATTTTAGTAGGGCAAGTTTTGTTGCTTTAAATTCTTATTTATGAGTGTTTCTTCCTTATAAATTCTGTTTTATAATTGAGTAACCTGCCCTTGAAAGGCAGACACATAGGGATCACTTTTTGTCTTGAATCTTTGTCAGAAATTCTCCATGACAACAAATGTTATTTTGACTCTTGTCAGCAGGGTTCATCCCTTAATGTAAGAAACCTTCTTACACAATATATTTCAATATAGAAAGGGACACACATTTTTGTGTCGCCTTTTCGAAGAAAAATGTGATACATTGGGATCACATTGTCGTCAGTCCGTCACAAAAACTTAACGTTGGCTATAACTTTCTCATTTCTTAATATTTCTTCATTAAACTTTCAATATATACTCATCATGACAACATCGACATGACCATACTAAAATATAAAGGTCAAGGTCACACTGAAGGTCATTATATAGGTTAAATACTCATTTTTTTCTTCACGAAAACTTAGCGTTGGCTATAACTTTCTCATATCTTGATATTTCTTAATCAAACTTTCAATATATACTCATCATGACTACATCGACATGACCATACTAAAATATAAAGGTAAATATCACTCTGAAGGACATTATATGGGTTGAATACTCATTTTTTTCTTCGCGAAAACTTAGGCCAGTTTGTCAAGGTCATTTATCTGGGTCCAAAAAAACTTGTATTACTGACAAAGCGCTGACATGCGGAACACCCATCGAGTCTTATGAACTAGTTTTTGTTTAATCAATCAATCAGTCTGTCTCAAAATATATATATCGCTCACAGTAGTATTCTAGTCACATGCTTGCATCTCAGTGTCGGCCATTTTGCTTATGAATATTCATAGAGAAATACCATCTTTTGTGTTTTCTGATTGAATTTGTTGCCAAGAAGTTTGGAAAACTGTTAAGTATGTTTTGATTAAAATGATATTCTTTTGGACTTCATTCCCTGTTTATTACTAAGACATGTATATTTACAAATGAGTTATATTATTTGACTAGTTGTCAAAACCACAGTCATACTGGTACACTGAAAATGGCTCACACTATTTAAATACCCATTCATTAAATCACTTATTCATTATTACGCATACGAATGGTGTGTAGTGAAACATTATTTGCAAATACTGTAGAAAGTCGGTGCCTCATGCTTACTGCAAAATGCATAATGCTAATTGCAAAATGCGAAGTGTGAAATGCTAACTGCAAAATGCACGAAGTGTGAAATGCTTTTTGACAAATCTGAAGTTTGCTCAATGAATACACTCTGACCGAAAGCTTTCAAAAACAACGTTTTTCTGAAAACTGGTATAAAATTTAAAATCATAAATGGGAAATAACTAAACTAAGAAAAGAGTTTATTGAAGTTAAAATCACCATCTAAACCAATGGCATTGATGTTTTCATGTAAACATACTCAGGTATTTTTAGTTCTGTTTTTGAATCCATTTTGTATGTTATTTCAATAGGATTTCATATAAGGGGACATCACCCTTAACAGGTTAAGTCGCTAAATGTAAAAATAATGCAAAATCCCTTATATACACATACACAAGTCTTTAATGGACAGCATTTCGCAATTTGCATTTCCCATGATGCAGTGGATTTCCATAAAATATGAGGTACACTTTGTGATAATTTGTATAGAATGTGCAAATGTATGATGGAATTTTGTACATTACACAGGAGGGTTTGGATGAAATGGTTTATTTTTTGAATTTAGGCTCATTATCTGTTATTTTATTTATAGTATGATTGCTAGGTCTATCACTTAAAAAATAAATTTTAGAATCTTTATTTTATAATTATTCTGGTATTACTTTATAAAATATTAAGTTTTTAAATTAATCTCAGGCTCGTGCGGTCCTCGGGCGAGAATAGCCTATCCTGGCAGAGGAGTACAGTTCTCCCAAGAACATGTTCATTTTGTTATTTTTTGTCAAGCTCATTAAATTTGAACATCATCGTGACAACTGTGTGGTTTCAGGAACGGGAAACTTGAGTGGTGGTAGAAAACAACCACCATGGCTAAAGTGTTTACAGCAGACTGTGGAACAACCCTGCATTGGTGCAGGCGCGAAGGTTCTAGACCCATTCTCCATATTTTAATTTCGATGTAAATGGAGGGTGGCAGAATCTGCAACCTTTTTGTGTTGGTGAACCAAATTCAATTCAGCTCAATGTGGAGCGTTGTGGTCTATTGGTAGAGCATTGGTCCCATGATCAAAAAGTCGTGGGTTCGATCCCCGCCATTGCCATATGCGTTGTGTCCCTGAGCAAGACACTTTATCTGCATTTTTTTAGTACTGGTTCTACTGAGGAAGACATCGAGCGTGATTCAAATAAGTTCATAGAGCTTTCGTTACAATCAATGTAAAATAAATAAGTTTAATCATTATATTTTGTAAATATACTGTTATTCTCTGATATGTATAAAACATGTCCATTATTGGCAAATCAATATATCCCAACCAGGCCCTCATTGAATGCGTGGTTGGGATAGTAGTTTTTGCAAGACAATATAGTATTATATTATCAACCTGTTGAAATCCATTTCATGTCTTTATTTAGAAATCATTTCCATGTCACGGTCCATGTCACGTCCATTTCACCAAAATCCATTGATTCCACAAATATAATGTCACATCGTCATGAGAAAATTGTTTTATGATGCCGTCCGTAATAACAAAACATTCCAATCCAAAATGTATGTGATGTTGTTATTCATTTCGACATGTTTAATGAAATGACAGTAACTTTTATGTACTGTTCTTTTGCACATTGTTTTATGCAGTCTTTAATAAATCGAGTTTTCTTATATGCGTATACATATCGGTTTCACCAAAGTTACAAATTCCACGAATGTTGCAGACATGCTGTAATAAACACCAATTCATGTCCATTGTAGCACTCAGTGTCAAGGTCATGTTTTAATCCCATTAGCAAAAATAGCAATGTTATCATACTAAGTAAAACACTTTGACTATAAATCATAAAATAAAAACTTTTTTTTTTGTTTTGTTGTGAATAACAGATTTGATTTCATCTCGAAGTGATCAGACTTTAATATCTTCACCCATGCTTCGCATTTGTGAAAATAAAAAGTTTTCATTTGTGAAACTAAAAGTTTTCGCACTTCTCGATGAAATAAATTCTATTATTCACTCAAAACACAAATATCCTCTATAAAGGAAACTCGTATTATGTAAATATCATGAAAGTTTTATATGATTATTATACATGGCTCCTTTTATTTAAGAATCATAATATTCTTTGTCATGTGAGAATATGTTAATTATATACGCAAGATTGCCTGGTATATGGAAGGATTGTTTGGTCTTCTTCTTAACATTTTCACATTCGGTACCCATTGTCCATACTGTTTCCAAAACTTAATTATTTGAAATAGTGTGAAATTAAGTTTTCTTGCATACTGTATTATAAGAATCTTTCGTGGGTATCCGGTGAAGATAGGGAATTCCAAGCCGAGGTACAAGTGTTTTTATCGGAACTGAGGCTCTGCTAGATTCGATTAAAACACTTGTACCGAGGGTTGGAATTCCCTATCTGAACCAAATACCCATGATAGATTCTTTTTTCTTGCATATCAGAGACATGTTGTGCATCGACGCCGCCAGCTACTAACGTTTTACATGTTGGCACGCGTGAATTTTATCTCGACCCTAGGGTGAGATGGAAATATCTAGCCCCGGTAAAATGACGGATATCCTTGTCCGGTATGCAAGAAAGGGTTATCCGCGGTTTACATGGGTGATGGAAAGTCTGATCTTACACATATGGGAAGATAAGTCACACATATCAACAATGACGTCAATAAAACAAGTAGTTGGTAGTTGGTGATGTCAATGCACAAAATGTCAATGATATGCATGAAAAAGAATCAATCATGGGTATCCAGTTTCGATCAACTGTTTTAATCGGAACCTTGGCAGTTCCAATAAAAACAATTAAACCCCGTGTTGGAATTCCCAGTCTTCACCAGATACCCATGAAAGATTCTTATAGGTATGTGTAAATAGGCCATTTTATGTTGAGAGAAATTTATATTCATGCACTCTGTTCAAGTACAAGTAACAAGTCATACCTGTCACGTCTCACGCACGCATTGGGCGTGAGACACATTTTTGTGTCAGTTCATGCTCATGCTATACATTTTATGATCTCACGCGTGAAAACTTGATCAGAATGTTTTGTCTGCGATTTTTTAAATAAACTTTAGTAAATGTTATACCAAATATTGATAAAATTTAGTATAATTTAACCAGAATTTCATATATTGTGTGACTTAAATAAATTCAGTTGGAAGTTTTGATCATATGAACAGTATTACAAGTGTACCTCTAAGCTAAAATTCACGAATTCAAACACAGACCATCTCAAACTTCAGCAGGCTTCACCCCACGGACCCCATAACCAAGTGGCAACCGCCCCTTGGGCCCCATCTCACTCTCGACTTCCACTGGGCCTAATGACAGTAAAAAATATATAAAATATCTAGAATAGACTTTGATATCTAACTTGATTTAAATGTCAGTTCTAAAAACAAAACGCCAGCAGTTCTAAAAACAGAACGCAAGCTAAACATACCCTTATAAATCATGCAGGCTTCCTTCTATATAAATTATATGTCTACCAGTTGCCCAGAAATCATTTTACATTACATCTGAAAATACCCAGACAGACGACAGACATTGTAATTTGCAGATGCTCTGTTCTTCTTTAACCCTTAACCTATAATAGCCTTTGCGTCATTGTAAACCCAGATCAGCCTGGGAGTAACTCGCAGGCTGATCAGGAGTTTACAATGTCTGGCTGCTGATCAGTCATTTGCCCCAAAACACCTCTTTGTCACATAATGGAATGGTCTTAATTCAAAGAAAGAACGTCTATTATATATATATATATATGTAGTTTGTTAAGAGTAAAGCATGCTCTGCGTTAAACCTCACCTCCCCCCCCCCCCCCCCCCCCCCCCCCCCCCCCCCCCCCGCTATATTATATCTATAAAATGCTTAAAATTGATGTGAGATAACGATAACTCTGACTCTGAATATAGTACTGGTGAACTCATTTTCTTGTTATGTTACATATATATATATATATATAAGCAGATTTATTTATTTGAAACATGTTTGTGATAGTATTTAGAGAATTAGTTGTTTTAACCACTTTTAGGTCTTAGTAGAAGGGTCAGAGAATTTGTTCTACTGTTAAGAATTTATCTACTGTTTTTACCTATATATAGGTTGTATAATATTTATGTTTTCTCAAAGAAATTGCTGTCAACTCATTTCTTTTGTTTTAAGACACCGTACAATGTGCAAAGATATGTACAATACAGATTTTCTAGAAAGACAACTAACAGTCTTCATTTATATATCATCATATCTTTTTATTTCTGCTTAAAGCTGAAAATCAGACAATTATTATCTCCGTGGTCAAAGTTCCGGAGCCTCCCACCCACCCACAAATTCATGTTCATTTTATCATTTTTTTGTTCATGCTCATTAAAGGTCTTCATCATGCCCCTGAAATTGTTTCAGGTGCCATCTCGCTCATATCACTAGAGCAATGGCAGAAAACTATAACTTGGCTTCTACAATAGAATGTGCAGCAACTCTGCAGTTCAGGGTGAGAAGGTTCTAGGCCCATTCTTCATATTTTATCTCGATGTACATGGAGGATGAGCCTGGCATGTTCATTCCTGTTAGG